>JZKD02S2129183.1:465076-482917 GCA_000966675.3 Picea glauca
CTAAATATATTTTATCTTTATCCACAAAAGGGGATAAGAATATTCTTTGCAGTTACACAATATTTTAACACTCCCTCTTAACAAGAAGGATATTCTTTATCTTTTGACAGGTCACCCGATGTCAACATCAACTAGGTAGCGACATCCATTAGATAGCATCATCAACTGGGCAACATCATCGACTGGATAACAGGAGGCATCAATATCTTCCACTTGGTCATCTGGCATCATGATCATTGACTGGCATATCTATAAATCATCGAAAGTTTTGTTCTCTTTATCTTCGTGCAGAAGATACTCTTTATTTCTTTCGTCTTCACGCAGAAGATACTTCTTTCTTATATTCACACAGAATATATCTTATCTTCACACAGAATATGTCCTATGAGTTTTGACATTCCTTTTATGTTCTCCCTTCTCTTGTAGTCATCTATCTCACCCATCCACTGGGGAGGACTACTACCATAGCTTCATTCCTAGTCATCCCACATGAACTAGAGAAGCTAAGATGCTAGTCCGGGCAAGACTAGACTCCCTTTCCATGATCCACGTAGGATCATGACACAAACCTCAAGAGCCAACTAACCATTCCACATGGTCAAGGTTTGTGTTCCAGGCTACTCAAGCCTTGGCTAGAAGATAGTATCTGTCCGCTTCCCCTTGGAGAAACATCCACATTCCTCTCCATGAGGGTGGTCACACCCCTCTCTACGAGGGTATTCTAGCACGTTCCTAGAGTATCCAAAACTCAATAGTTGGACAGAGGCCAACCTTGGAAAATTTCTCATTCCCCTTCTCTATGAAGGTCTCTTCCTTCTCTACGAAATTCTACCTATGGGATTTCTCTTTCCTTCTTTATGGAGGTCTTTTCTCTTTCTCCTTCTCTACGAAGGTCTAGCTATGGGATAAAAAAATCTCTTCTGGTTCAAAATATTTCCATGGTATAATACCATGTTACCCATCTGTTTGGCACCATCCATCTACTGGATAGCTTTCATCTTGATCAAAATATCTGGGCACCATCCATCTTCTTTTCTAACTGTATCAAATCATGATCCTTCATTTCGAACTCGGAGACATGGCTCCCTCTTGCACCAAGCTAATAGCTTCTAATCATCATCCTTGAAGTTTTCTTTTGTAATATCCTGGGTGCCTTCTTGAGTTCGAATATTTCTTTCTTTCTGTCTTCATATTGGATCAACCTGCTCCCTCTGCATCTATAAGAACAGTACTGGAGCAACCTGTAGTTACTTGCATCTCATCCACTATATCTGAGTATCCATCTTTTTCTTCATCTTGAATATTTTTGTTCTGCATCTTTAGGAGCCTCCTGCTCCTATATAAATATCGGATATTGTATAGTCTTCACTGACTGTCACCATATCATATGTCCTTCTCGTGATGTCTAACTTCTGCAAGTCATGGCATAAGTTCTTTCTTCAAAGACTTGTAAACTTACTTACAATATGCTTTCTTTGTCACTCTCATGAGTGATCATACATGAAATAAATATTTTATCTCTTTCTTCATCCTCTTCTTTGATACTTCCTTCATAACTCTGCATAGACACTAAAGTAAAATGAGGTTAATTAACATTATCACAAAAATCTAACTTGTAATGATAAAGTATTGAAGTAAACAAGATACTAGAAATAAACATGAATACTTATCTTTTGTTTTTGTGTGGGGAGGCTCCACGGACTCCGCCATTTGCTATCTTTCTTCAAATCAACTATCTTCAACTTAAAGTGCATAATCCTTAATTTCTGCTAAAGATTTCTTTGAGGGAGGTAATTCCTCTTCCTCTACCACATGTGCTTGATGCTTTCTTTTCCCTTTTCATTGAGGACAGTCATAGGAAAAGTCTCCCAACTTTTGACAGTTGTAGCATCTGAGCTTTGAAACATCTTTCTTCTTGTTTGGAACTCTTACGGAGTTAGCTTCTTTATTATTCCTTCTGAAGGAACTTCTTTTTTTCTTTTGAATTGTAAGAGCTTCCTCTTCGTCAACAATTAATCTCTTCTGTTGGTCTGCAAGTATAGATTCTTCGTGTGTGCAATTTGCCCATAACTTATCAAACTTGGGTAACTTGCTTCTTGCACACACTCCTTGTACAAAAGGAATCCAAAATGTTGGAAACCCATTTAGGGTTGTGGTTACAAGCTTCTTGTCACTAATGACATCTCCAATAGCTGCAAGCTGATCTCTGATATGATAAACTCTCATAAGCTAGGATGTGACAGATTCTGAGTTTTCCATCTTCATATTATGAAGTTGATTTCTTAAGGTAAGATTTCGGCTGATGTCTTTGCTTTCATATAACCTGTTGAGTGCTTCATACATTTTCTTTGATGTCTGTAGTTCGGATATATGAGGGATCAAGTGATCCTTTACTGAATCTGACACGATTCTCTTTACTTTCTTTTCATTCTTCTTATGCTTGGTCTTTTGCTCTGCTTCATCTGGTTCTGGTACACCTAATGTAACATGTTCTAGGAGATCATTCTCATGTAAAATCATCTGCAACCTATGCTTCCAAGATCTGAAGTTTCTAGATCCTTCCAGCCTGTCTTCTACTCTCATGCCGGTAGCCATTGTTTCTTGCAGTAGAAATCCTAGCCCTTCGGGCTATAGAAATAATAAAAAATCAAATTTCTTGGATATGAAAACTGAACTCACCAAAAGATGTGCTAGACTGAGGCGAGTAGCCTGGTGTGTTTAGATTTCATAAAATCCAACTTTTACCCCTTCAAACTTGACTTGCGGATTTCTGGACTAGTGCTTCTGGTACACTAGTTTTATGGCACTTTGTGAAAACTAGGGTTTCACTTTCCGGGAGATCTAGCCACTGAAAATGTGCACTGAAGAGGCCAAAATGTTCCTTGAGGTAGGGCGCACCTTTCTAGATGGATTTGGGGCTGAAAACCTTCTTCAATAAAAAGCCCTAATTTTCATGTATGGCAACAGTGATGTTTTTCTTTTTCCAGTGAAAGATGCTCTCTTCAGCTTAGCTTTGATCTCATGTTAAAGTTTAAGCTATTATTAGGTTACTTTCCATTTACTAGATAACAATAGCATAGACAGGATCACTAAGAGAAACACAATCACAAGAGTACACAAGCATTTATCCTGGGAAACCCTCAAGGGGAAGAAAACCCAGCAAAACTTCCTTAATATAGATACCCAATACAATGCCAAGATAATGAACTAGACAACAGAGAATATCCAACACTGAGAAACATGCATGTCTCTCTCTCTTCTTCCGGCAACCGACAACTGCAACTTCCTTCAAAACTTGTGCACTAGATGAGTGAGTTGAGGTGTGTCTAAATGAGGCGTTGGCCTCTCTTATTTATACAATTCTGGCACATGTGGAAGTGTCTCTTCACTGGCAGGGCCGACTTCTTCTTCTGGGTGGTTATAACCACCTTTAATATATTCTGGGGCCTCTTTAATATATTATGGGGACGACTTCTTATTTAGCCTATTACAATTAGGGTTTGACCAATCCACAAAAGGGGATTTGGTCAATTACAATGACCGACATGATCAATCCACAAAAGGGGATTGATCTAATCAATAATAAATATATTTTATCTTTATCCACAAAAGGGGATAAGAATATTCTTTGCAGTTACACAATATTTTAACAGATTGGACCCTATAACATAAAAAGGACAATCTCCAAATCTCTTTGCTACCTCCATTGATCATCTTATGGACCCTAGCACTCATAACAATACCGAGTCCACTGAAGATTCCAAATGTTAGCTTTTATAGCTCATAAGGTACTCCACATGTTTTTTCTTATATGCAGAAGTGATCTTGCATTTGCACTACTAGGCACTTGACTTTGAAATAGGTGTTTATAAAGTTGTAATAAAATGACTATTATTAAAGTGACTTTTTGTAAAAGTGAACTTCTAATATTTTATTAAAGTGACTTTATGTCATAAAGTGCACTTATGTCACAAACTGAAAAATAACTTTAGTAAATTTAAGTGATTTATTTTGGAGGGAATGAATCATGGCCCTTGATCTTGTAAAGGAAAAATTAGATCTTAGCCATTGGATTTAGGGACGGGGAAGGTGAAAAGTCATTTTCAGTTATAAGAGTAAGTTTGGGGTAGTGTGCAAGACAACTCAAGAGAAATTTGAGAGAGATAGGAAGAGAACTGTATGCAACAGATTTGGCACAGATTCCAAGAGAATTTGGGCACAAATCCCAAGACAAATTTATGTGATAAATTGATGAAGTGCACAACTACGTGGAAGGACGTATTGTACAGATTCGTACATGTCGTACATCAGAAAAAGAGGGCATGAAAATTGAGGCAGTTTGTGGCACATTTTTCGAGGCATTTTTGAGGTTTTTTTTGCTGTAGAAAAGTCATACATATCTGATCGTACAATAGCAGGTTGGAACATTCTCCAATGTGTTGTTCCTCTGCTAGGTCGTACAGGTCGTACAAATTATGGCATGATTTTCAAGGAAGAAGTTGGGGAATGTTTGTGGGTGTTTGCAAGTGAGTTTAACTTGTGTTTCTCTTGCTACCAAATGTATTACTGCTCTAGCTTTTGTACTACCTGAAACAGATAACGAATTTCTCCTGGTGGGCTTCCCCATTCTAGGGTTTTCCCTGGCTGATTGTCAAAATATGAGTGTGCACATGTGTTTTTTGATTGTTGTTCATTGTTATTTTTCGTTGCTAGTTGCTTAGTAATGTGTGTTTTTTCTTATGATATAGTTGAATGTGGGTTAATACATATTGGAGTTCATTTAAGACGGAAATATGTGTTTACTAAGTGTTTAAAAAAATTCCTAAGTGAGTTAGAGTGCTTTTGTTACTGATTTTCTACATGGCATTAGAGCAGGTGCTCTGAGTTACAGTGAGCAATGTTATTTTTGGCAGGGATTTGAAAGGGGGAAACTTGGTTGTTTGTATTCTATTGGACAATTGAGAGTAAAATGGTTGCTTGCATCAGATAAGAGGACCGATTGGAAGGGATTTCCAACTACTTGCAATGGAAAGTCAGAAAGTCAATTGTTCTCAGGGAGAAAAAACTTTGGAGCTTTGTCAACACTATAGTAGTTGTTCCCACATTAGACACTATTACTTTGGATGTACATGAGGGAAAGGAATCCAAATATCAAAGGCTTATTATGGATGGAGTGAAAGACTCACTTATCCCACACTTAGCTAAGAATAAGACAACTTATGATATGTGGGAGACACTGAAAAAATTGTATGAGGTGAAGAATGAGAAACAAAAGATGGCCTTAAAGAAAAAGTTGCATGATACTAATATGGCTAAGGGTCAGAGTGTGAAATCATATCTTACCTGGGTAACACAAGGGGAAGATGAGTTGGCTGCAATTGGGGAGGTGATTTCATATTCATAGTTGGTGAGGATAGACTTGAAAGGATTCACCAAGGAATGGGAAGTCTTCGTGAAGTGTGTGGTGTTAGAAAAATAGGTGTGCTCGTTTCACCATAGAAAATATAACAATATTTTCACCCAACCATAGGCCGAAGCCACCCCCAAGCACCTTAACCTTGACAGAGAATAATTCTGGAAGAAAACCCTAGGCCTAATAACCAATCAAGGTAGTGTATCACTCTCCAGAGCTAGCATACCAAGCAGAAATTCCAAACCATAACCAAGAGAGAGTCCAAACCTAAAACCAAAAATACAAGTTGCAGTAGCTGCATCTACAGTTACTCTCCAGACTTGTGCACAACTAAATTTCTACAGTTGTGAGAGTGTGTGTCTAAATGAGCTCTGACATCCTGTATTTATACTGCTCTTTCTTAGCTGTTTGGGCCAGTTTCTCTTTCTGGAGGCTAGAAACTCAATATTAATTATTTTCTTTATCTGACTTGTCTTCTAGGGTTATGTCCAAGGATTTTAGGGTTTCTTTTGCTTCCCAGAATATTATAGTCTTGTCAAGTTTAATACCTCCTGCAACTACCAAAATATCAACATGTGGTAGGTCGGGAACATTTTCCAAACTGGAGCATATTGTGGGATGATTTCACTCGGGAGGAGATTTGGGAAGGATCTCAGAGCAGTGGACAGAAGGGAGATGGAGTTGATGAAGAGAATGTTGCTCATGAGACAAAGAGAAAAAGTAAGAAGCAGGGGAGTTCCAGGAAAGACTTGAGAAAATTCAGATGTTTCATCTCCAACCAGTATGGCCACCTTGCAACCCAGTTTCTAGAGAAGAAGAAGAAGAGAAAGGAGAAGGAGGGGCCAGTTGCAGCGAAAACAACCATAGTAGAGGACTTTTCAGACAAGTTTGAGAAGGAATTCTCAATGGTCACTCTCGTGTCGAGTGTTGAGAGTACTAGATTTGTGCATGACAGTAGATATATCATTGACAGTGGAGCCTCATGTCATGTGACAAGAATATGACGTATATTCCTTAGTATCCTAGAGACGGGTCCAGACCAGCTAGTTGAAAGTGAAGGGGAAATGACACGAGCAATACGTGGAGTTGGAAGGGTCATATTCCAACTTGAGTTTGGAGAAATCTTAGTGGTTGATGGAATTATGTTTGTTCTAGAGCTGAGGATTAACCTTCTCTCGGTGTCATCCTTGGCAGATGCGGGATATGCGACATTGTTCAAGAATGGACATGTCTTTATCTACAAAGAGGGAGCAGATCCGATCGAGCCACAGTTGATTGGTGATCGGGTTGATAGGTTGTACATTGTGTGAGGACAACCTATAGTTGGATATTCCGAGTCGGATGAGGAGCAGGAGGCTCTTGAGACTGCACTAGGCCCAAGGATTTAGTCCCTGAATACAAGGGAAGAGAGGGAGTCTCTTCTAAGCACTGACAGGAGGCTCAACTGGTGTGAGTGGACAGAAGCTCAGGGTGGGAGAGTGGATTCTCCTAGGAGCTTAAGGTTCAAAGTGGTTTCCAAGAGGAGGTCTTCAGGTTCGAGTTCAATGCAGGTGTTGAGGTTGGCTATAGGTTCAGAGGGAGCTCCTAATGCGAACAATGTGATGGACTTGAGGACATGACCAAGTGATGGTGATGGAAATGAGTACCTCCCTTGTTAAGAGGGAGTGTTAGCTTTATAGCTCAGAAGGTACTTTGGATGTTTTTTCTTGTATGCGGAAGTGACCTTGCATTTGCACTACTAGGCACTCGAATCTGTAATAGGAATTTTAAAGAATTGTAATAAAATGACTCTTTTATTAAAGTGACTTTTTGTAAAAGTGACCTAATATTTTATTAAATTGACTTTATGTCATAAAATGGAAAATAACTTTAGTAAATTTAATTGATTTATTTTGGAGCGAATGAATCATGTCCCTTGATCTTGTAAAGGAAAGATTAGATCTTGTCCATTGGATTTAGGGATGGGGAAGGTGAAAAATTATTTTCAGTTATAAGAGTAAGCCTAGGGTAGTGTGAAAGACAAGTCAAGAAAAAATTGAGAGAGACAGGAAGAGAAGTGTATGCAGCAAATTTGGCAGGAATTTAAAGAGAATTTGGGCACAAATCCCAAGACAATTTTCTGTGAGAAATTGTTGAAGCACACAACTAAGTGGGAGGCCATACTGTACGGATCCGTACAGGTTGTACAACAAAAAATGAGGGCATGAAAATCGAGGAAGTTTGTGGCATGTTTTTCGAGGAATTTTTTAGGTTTTTCTTGTTGTAGAAAAGTCGTACAGATATGACCATACAACAACAAGTTGGCACATTCTCCAAGGTGTTGTTTCTCAGCTGGGCCACACAGGTTGTATGAATTGTAGCACGGATTTCAAGGAAGAACTTGGGGACTATTTGTGGGTGTCTGCAAGTGAATTTAACTTGTGTTTCTCTTGTTTCCAAATGTATTACTGCTCTAGCTTTTGTACTTCATGAAGCAGATAATAAATTTCTCTGGGTGGGTTTCCCCATTCTGGGGTTTTCCCTGGCTGATTGCCAAAATCTGAGTGTGCACATGTGTTTTCTGCTTGTTGTTCATTGTTATTTTCCCCTGCTAATTGCTTAGTAATATGTGTTTTTTCTTATGATATAGTTGAATATGGGTTAATACATATCAGAGTTCATTTAAGACATAAATATGTGTTTATTAAGTGTTTTACAAAAGTTCTAAATGAGTTAGAGTTCTTTTGTTACTGATTTTCTACATGGTATCAAAGTAGGTGCTTTGAGTTACAATGAGCAGTGTTATTTTTGGCAGGGATTTGAAAGGGGGAATCTTGGTTGTTTGTTTTCTATTGGACAGTTGAGAGGAAAATGACTTCTTGCGTCAGATATGAGGACCAGTTGGAAGAGATTTCCAACTACTTGCAATGGAAAATCAAAATTTCAGTTGTTCTCAGGGAGAACAAACTTTGGAGCTTTCTCAACATTATAGTAGTTGTTCCCACAACATACCCTATTGCTTTGGATGTACATGCAGGAAAGGAATCCAAAGCTCAGAGAATTATTTTGGATGGAGTGAAAGACTCACTTATCCTACACTTAGCTGAGAAGAAGAAAGATTATGATATGTGCGAGACACTAAAAAACTTATATGAGGAGAAGAATGAGAACCAGAAGATGGCCTTAAAGGACAAGTTGCATGATACTAAGATGGATAAGGGTGAGAGTGTGGCATCTTATCTTACCTGGGTAGCACAAGTGAAAGATGAGTTGGATGCAGTTGGGGAGGTCATTTCAGATTCTGAGTTGGTGAGGATAGCCTTGAAAGGCTTCACCAAGGAATGGGAAGTCTTCGTGAAGTGTGTGATGGGTCGGGAACATTTTCCAGACTAGAGAAGACCGTGGGATGATTTCAATCAAGAGGAGATCTAGGAAGGATCTCAGAGAAGTGGACAGAAGGGAGATGGAGCTGATGAAGAGAATGTTGATTTTGCGACAAAGAGAAAAAGTAAGAAGCAGGGGAATTCCAGGAAAGACTTGAGCAAAGTTAGATGTTTCGTCTACAACCAGTATGGCCACCTTGCAACCCAGTGTTTGGAGAATAAGAAGAAGAGGAAGGAGAAGGAGGGGCCAGTTGCAGTGACAACATCAATAATAGAGGACTTTTCAGACAAGTTTGAGAAGGAATTCCCATTGGTCACTCTCGTGTCAAGTGTCGAGAGTACAATATTTGTGCGTGAAAATAGATGGATCATTGACAGTGGAGCCTCATGTCATTTGCCAACAATATGGTGTATATTCCTTAGTATCACAAAGATAGGTCCAGACTGGCTAGTTGAAAGTGAAGGGGGAATGGCATGAGAAGTACATGGATTTGGACGGGTCAGATTCCAGCTCAAGTTTGGAGAACTCCTAGTGGTTGATGGAGTTATGTTTGTTCCATGGATGAGGGTTGACCTTCTCTCAATGTCAGCCTTGGCAGATGCAGAACATGTGACATTGTTCAAGAATGGACGTGTCTTTATCTACAAAGAGGGAGCGGATCTAGTCGATCCACAATTGATTAGTGATCAGGTTGATAGGTTGTACATTGTGCGAGGACAACCTACAGTTGGAGATTCAGAGTCGGATGAGGAGCAATAGGCTCATGAGACTCCACTTGGCCCAATGATTTAGTCTTGAAATCCGAGGGAAGAGAGGGAGTCTCTTCTGAGCACTGACATGAGGCTCAGCTGGTGTGAGTGGACAAAATCTCAGGGTGGGAGAGTGGATTCTCCTAGGAGCTCAGGGTTTAGAGTGGTTTCCAAGAGGAGGTCTTCAGGTTCTAGTTCAGTGTAGGTGTTGAGGTTGGCTCTAGGTTCAGAGGGAGTTCCTACTGTGAACAGTGTGATGGACTTGAGGACATGACCAGGTGATGGTGATGGAAGTGAGTACCTCCCTCGCTAAGAGAGAGTGTTAGCGTTTATAGCTCAGAAGGTAATCTACATGTTTTGTCTTGTATGCGGAAGTGACCTTGCATTTGCACTACTAGGCACTTGAATTTAGGCGTTTTATAAAGTTGTAATAAAGTGACTCTTTTATTAAAGTGTCTTTTGTAAAAGTGGCCTTCTAATATTTTATTAAAGTGACTTTGTCATAAAGTGCATTTATGTCATAAAGTGGAAAATAACTTTAGTAAATTTAAGTGATTTATTTTGGAGGGAATGGATCATGTCCCTTGATCTTGTAAAGGGAAGATTAGATCTTGGCCATTGGATATAGGGATGGGGAAGGTGAAAATTCATTTTCAGTTATAAGAGTAAGCCCAGGGTAGTGTGCAAGACAAGTCAAGAGAAATTTGAGAGATATAAAAAGAGAAGTGTATGCAGCATATTTGGAACGGATTCCAAGAGAACTTGGGCACAAATCCCAAGACAAATTTCTGTGAGAAATTGTTGAAGCACATAGTTGACTGGGAGGTCATACTATACAGATTCGTACATGTCATACAACAGAAAAAGAGGGCATGAAAATCGAGGCAGTTTGTGACATGTTTTTCGAGGCATTTTTGAGGTTTTTCTTGCTACAGAAAAGTCGTACAGATCTAACCGTACAGAAATAGGTTGGCACATTCTCCAAGTTTTTGTTTATCATCTAGGACGTACAGGTTGTACGGATTGTGGCACGGTTTTTGAGGCAAAAGTTGGGGACTTTTTGTGGGTGTCTGCAAGTGAGTTTAACTTGCATTTCTCTTGCTACCAAATGTATTACGTCTCTAGATTTTGTACTTCCTAAAGCAAATAATAAGTTTCTCTTGGCGGGCTTCCCCATTCTGGGGTTTTCCCTGGCTGGTTGCCAAAATCTGAACGTGCACATTTGTTTTGTGACTGTTGTTCATTGTTATTTTCCGCTGCTAGTTGCTTAGTAATGTGTGTTTCTGCTTATGATATAGTTCAATGTGGGTTACATATCCGAGTTCATTTAAGACAAAAATTTGTGTTTACTAAGTGTTTGACAAAAGTCCTAAGTGAGTTAGAGTGCTTTTGTTACTGATTTTCTACACCAAATACTATCTTTGATCCAAGGTTAGAGGAGATTCCCATTTTGTGGGTGGTGCTACAGGGGGACTAGGAACTCTTGAAGAAAAAGAATTAAAACCTACTCAGTGAGGAAGGAAATCCTTCCTTTCTTTGGCTCAAAAGAAAGCAATCTCGGAGGTCCAAGATGGAAAGAAATGATCATTGGTTGGGGGTATTAGAGAAAATTCCCCAGAAGGGGTTACAAAATGATAGCTCTATCCTAAACTGTTAAGGAATGGCCAATTCCTCAAAAAAATTGGCCATAAAAATATTGATGGAGACTCACAATCCCTCAATCTCATTTTTACAAGAAAAAATCACTAAAGGAAACTAAGTTGTCAAAAATATTACCTCCATAATTTTGAAAAGATGGGAATTTACCTCTATTGATGCCCAAGGCAGATCAAGTGGACTAATATCTAGTTGGAGGAAAGATTTTGTAACCCTCTCAAACTCTGGGGTCTTTCCCTCTAGACTAGGAATTTATTTGTATTCAATAGATATGGCAAAGGAGATCATCTGTATAAATATCTATGGCCCCTACTCAGACCAAAAAATTTAATGGGAATCCCTCTTTCAAAAATACTGGCTTCAAAGTGGTCTAGTAGTGTTAGGGGGGGAATCTAAACCTCCCCTTAGGCACCTCAGAAATCTGGGGTTCAACTGCCTAAGTGGATCCTCTACCAAATTTTTTTATTGTTAAACTAGAAATTTTTGCTTTACTAGGTATGTCACCTAGAAAACTCTCACCCACTTGGAGAAATATGAGAACAAGAGAGGGCAAGGGTTGCAAAATGGATAGATCATTTCCTAATTTTTAAATCCTTTCTTAAATAAAATATTCACTTTCGACAATGGCTTTCTACAGGAGAAGACTAAGATCACATTCCAGTCCTTATGGAAATGACCTCCCTTCAAGAGAAACCCCCTAGTACGTTCAAATTAAATCCATAATGGTTCGGGGATGAGACTTTCCTAGAAAAAATTAAACAGAGTCGGAAACCCTTTGACAACTCCTCTTTGAAATCCAATTCCATCAGAATTTGAAACGAGAAAAACAAGTTTCCAATAAATGGTCCATGGATAAGAGAAAGAATGATGAGAAACTACTTGTGGATATTGAAGCCTAACTAGAAAATTGTTACCTAAGAGAGGGCCATGTATTTCTTTCTGATTACCAAAAAAGTGAAGTTAAGTTGTTTGAGGACAATAGAGGAAAATTCTACTTGACAAAAAGAAGGAATGGAGAATCAAAAGTAGGGAAATCTAGTTGCAGGCTAGAGATGAAGATACAAAAAAATTCCAACACTTTGCTAACAATCGAAAAAAATCAATATGGTATGGGGGATAGATAAGGTAGATGGATCCAAGGAAACCATATTCTACGATATGGTAGTAGAAGGGGTGCAATACTTCAACACTCTTTTTAAGAAAGATTCCAGAACTAGTATTGCAGCTATCCTCAAGATAACAATATTTTTCCCAAGCTTTGTAAATCAAGAAGACAATCAAGGCCTAATGGTTGAAATTACTAAGGATGAACTCCTTTGAACATTACAAGGCTTTCAAAAGGACAAAAGTCTTGGGTCGGATGGAGTTCATGTTGAATTCTTCTCGGGCTGCTACAAATTCATCAAAAATAATCTTTTAAAAGTGGTAGAATACTCTCACACAACAAGTCAAACACTAACAATTTTCAAGACTACTTTCCTTGCCCTGATTCCCAAAACTAATAATCCTACTCAATTTGAGAAATTTAGACCCATATCTCTCTGCAAATATATCTATAAAACAATTTCCAAAATTATTGCTCACGGGCTAAAAGGTATCCTTTCAAGTCATATTTCTTTGGAGCAATTTGGTTTTCTGAAAGGAAAACATATTCATTAAGATGTGGGAGTTGCACAAGAAGTGTGTCACTCAATTAAGACCAGAAACCAAAATTCCCTCACTCTAAAGGTAGAACTCTCAAAGGATTTTGATCAAGTAAGTTGGTTATATCTCATACTCATTATCATACATCTAGGTTTCTACCATGCCTTTGGCATATGGGTTCTAAGTTGTATAATCTCAACATCTGTTTCCATTCTTCTAAATGGATCTGCATCTCCTTTCTTCAAATATGAACATGGAATCAGAAAAGGATTCCCCCTATCACTGCTTCTCTTTCTTCTGGTAGCCTAGGGCCTTAGCATAGTTTTAAAAGAATCATTTTCAACTGGGTAGTCTCAAAGGTATAAATTTGGGTCTGTCTTGTAACATAACCCACCTTTTTTTTTATGACATACTTTTATCTTTTGTGAAGGTACATTAAACATGATAGAAAAACTTTGTGAGATTATGAACCTCTTTTGTGAAGCCACAAGGATTCCAATCAATACTAAAAATTTCTCGATGTTATTCTAGGATCTCTCAAAGATTGAAAATATCCATATCACCCAAATATTTTCTTGTCAAATAGATGATTTCGATGTTGGAATAAAATATTTGGGATTTCATCTAAAAGCCAATAAATACAAGAAAGTGGATTAGCGATGGCTCTCGGCAACCTTAGAAAAAAAAGTTAACATATGGTATAACCGTTCAATATCTCAGGGAGGCAAATTGGTCCTTTTCAAGGCAGTGCTAGAAGCCATCCCCGTTTATTGGATGTCTCTATCTTGGATCCCAAAAGGTATGCTGGACAAAATTAGACAATTGTGTTTTCGCTTCCTTTGGTATGGAGAAGTTGGGAAGAAAACAAGGGTACTAGCCTCTTGGAAAAGGCTAGCTATACTAAAATATCTTGGAGGCTAGGTGTTGAAGAACATCTTCTTATTCTCAAAAGCCCTTGCACCTAAGAATGCTTGGAGTCTCATACAATGCACACGGATTTGGGAAAAGGTCACAAAAGCCAAATATTTCCCTCAAGAATCCATTTTGGATTGGATCCCCAAGCCACAAAAAAATTTAAAAATGCTACAATCATTTGGAAAGCTATACTTTTTGCCTTTCACTTGGTGGGAAATTGGCTAGTTGGAAAATTGGAAGGGGAGAACAAGTACTCATTGGATTAGACCATTGGATAGGGTGCAATGAAGCATATAAACTCCCAACCCAACTAATATGTGAGCTCCAAAGAAAAGGTTACTATTCGATAAGACATATAGCTCACTGGAACCAAGACACAAGGCAACAACAATGGTTATCTTGGAGAGAAATCGGCCTTAGGGAAGAAGGTGGGACTACTTGGGAGAACTAAACACAAATCCTCTAAAACTCTTTTGTGACTCTAAGGAAGAAGATCAACTTGGTTCGTCACTACATCCAACTGGAAATTATGAACCAAAATTTGGATACAAATTTCTAGCTCGGTAAGACAAGGAAGATCCACATATTTGGTGGGGGGAAATGCATTAGAAACTCAAATGCCCAGCAAAAGAAAAAATCTTCACGTGGCTCATTTTAAATAACAAAGAACTCACCTGGGATATGTACTCCAAAAGAGAATTTTTGAAGGTCCGGGAAGATGTTTCTTATGTAAGACAAAGTCTAAAACAAACTCTCATCTCATCTTGTTCTGCAACTACTCTAAAAAGGTATGGAAGGAAGTAGAAAAATTAGCAAGGACAAAAAATTCTTGGAAGGGAAACTCAATAGATGAATCTCTAAAAACTTGGTTCTCCAACCCAACAACTTAAAATTACAAATCCCTTCCACTTACCATCTCCTAGGGGGTCTGGTTAGCAAGTGTAAAACCCTTTTTTTCCCAGTCTGTAATTACAATTATGACTTAAAGACTGGAACAAACAAATACGGTGAATGTATTTTGTGTAATTAATGAAAAAACTTGCCTAACAAACTAATTGAAGGGTGGAGCGCTAGTACCGGCCATGATACCATGAGTGGGAACTGGTGATGGGATTGAGGGATTATCTTTCCTACCAAGAAGTTAACCTTCACCAAAGAGCCATTTTTCCCAATTGCAAAAAAGTTAATTTTGAATCCTCTCTTCCCTTTCTCCCAAAAATCAGTTAATGAAGGGGGGTTGGTAGTTGAGCAACCAACCACCCATGATAATGGAAGTATGGAGAAATTATTGGGACAACTGAAGAATGTTAGTCAGGGTATAGTAGGTACCCACCTCAATCTCCATGATTGATCCACAAATGTCTGGAAATCAAGAATCTCCTGGAGGAAGGAAAGGGGGAGAGAATGCACGAGGGTGCAGAACAACAGTAGAGGAGGAGAAAGTTCTAAGAAAGAAGAGTTGTGGGAGAGAACCCATGAGTAGACATAGCAAACAAAGAAATTCAATAGCAAGGGAAATTTCCAAGAGAATAGGTCTCTGAAGCATATGGACTTGGACTGTGAAATTCGGAAACACAACCTTGAACCTTACCTAAGAAAGAGGGCCTTGAATCGATGCTTGTTGGGAAAGGAAAATGACACTGAGAGGGGAGGGCGTCGAAGGACTGCAAAGGCGGTGGGGGACTCCCCTGTGTTGAGGTAATCCAACTAGGAAGGCATCTAGGAAGTTTGTGGAGGCCCCAGATTGGTGGGTACGAAGGGGTTTATGTTGTTGACTGTTTTTTAGGGAGAGTGGCCTTCACATCCATCAACTTTCCCGAGAGGCCTAAAGTTTCCCTGGTGTATCATGGCCTAGCATAGGGGTGGCCAGTTGTAGAGAGATCTAGTACAATTGAGCCTATGGTTGGGTGAATAAGCGCTCACCCTCAATCAGTTGGTTTGGTCAAAGACTTATGAACACATAAGTGCATATTTTCTCTTAGTTGATTTCGATGCATATTGAATCTGTAAGATTTCTATGCTTGTGTAATCTATGAAACTGTATGGGTTATGAACAAAAATCCAAGATAGATAGAATGAATGTATGCTCTGTGTTCTTTGCATACACTAGAATTTCCTTAGTTGCTATTGTCTTTTGGAAGTCTGTGATGAATGAAAGGAAATTTTTTCTCTCTATTCCCTGTATTTTCAATAAATTTTTTTTCTAGTTATTTTCCTCTTGGAGGTATATGGCAAAACACTCTACAATGTAGAGCTAGATTCATGAGAATTGCATGGAATGCATATGGGAGCATAGTTTACTGGCTAAGGAATTGAAATAGATAGTATGTGTGTGTTGATTTTTTATGTACGGGATTATTGATTTCCCTTGGGTCTCATATTTCTTATTTTCAGGCAACAACATGGCTATGCTTTGCTTTTGAATATTGTAAGCCCCATTGCGAGTATCTCTTTATTATAAAGGGTGTTAAGCCCGACAATCCGGATCGGGACTTTCTCTTTAAAAGGTTTAAGTCTATTTTTGAGCATGAGGTTAGTTCCTTGTCCCCGTTTTTATTAAAGATGCTCAATCTTTAACTTATTGTATCGGGACTTTCTCTTTAAAAGGTTTAAGTCTATTTTTGAGCATGAGGTTAGCTCCTTGTCCCCATTTTTATTAAAGATGCTCAATCTTTAACTTATTGGTGGTTGCATGGTTGCATTACAAAAGAGGTTATGATTTCCATTGTAAATACCTTTCACTTTTACTTCACTCACTGTAACTATTTCTTCATAAATATAAGATATATTTTTCAAAAATAAAAAATTATGAGATTGAAAATCTCAAAAATCACAGCTGTAGTAAGGCACAGGGTGAGCTCTCAAAAGCTTTACTCATCCATTGTATGAACGTGTTTACTGTCTACAGGGAAAGTTGGGACAACTTCTTTCTTTTTTAAATTGACAAAATGTATCATCTGATTCACACACATGTACAACAGACTATGCGTAAAGGCGGTCTGCATTCTGTCTCTCAATTATATAAACCTTGTTCTTGTAAAAAGTAAGTACATATATTGTATAACTTACTTCAGTTTTTATGCCCAAAGCCAGGGACACGGTCGCACAAACCATCAAAATGATGAGTGTCTTGTCGTGAAACGCTTCCCAGACAAAAACCTACCAAAGGATATAAATAACCACAACGACAATTTCAGAAAGGATAAATACGTCTGCAGAACAAATATACACTTTGGTATATAGTGAAGAATGCAAAAGAAAACATTACCCAAAAATTGCGTGCAGCCTTTCGGGGATATGTGTTCTCTCCAAATGCATTTCTTCGACTTTCAAACTCTTTTGGATCTTCCTTAATACCCTTCTCGATATCAGTATGTAATAGATTGGCTACTCCATTTACCTGTTAGCATTTAGGGTTCTTACTGCAATAACTACTTCAGCAGGAACTTAAAGCATAAGACCATCATAATTGAGATGTGCGAACAAAATAAAAATCTCATCTTTTTCTCAACTTACCCCTCCCTTCTGCTGTAGAGCATCAATATCCTGTTCGCTAACCAATTTTGCAAGCGTTATTGGTCCAATTTCATATCCTTCTGGGGGAGCTTCTCTGGGAGCTTCTAACAATGGCAATAGTTCAGGAGTTTCAAGTAATTAGTGCATGTGAATCAACCAAAAACTGGAAAGACATTCTAGAACATTTAATATGCACATGATATTAAAAGACTACAAAAATATTAATAACAATCTTTTCTTCCACAGGACAATTGTATGGCAATTATAAAATAACAGATAAAGCATGAAATTATGTCAAGATATCGACGACAAAAGTCTGGGTGAATGACATCAAACAAGGCTAAGTCTAGAATCTATACACAGAATCTTTCGATGTAATATTCTTCATTCCAAATGTATCCTGGAGCCATATTTTATGTTATTATCAGAAAAATCGGTGAATAGAAATCTATCTACAGCGTCTATTCGGGTGGGTGAATGACATCAAACAAGGCTAAGTCTAGAATCTATACACAGAATCTTTCGATGTAATATTCTTCATTCCAAATGTATCCTGGAGCCATATTTTATGTTATTATCAGAAAA
>JZKD02S2129184.1:25180-45807 GCA_000966675.3 Picea glauca
AGGAATCAGTTGATATAAATCTGGACAACACGGTTATTTATTTATATCCATACTTGAGCCTAGACGTAAAGGCTTAGTTTTTCCAAGGCAAGAAATAGAACGTGAAAATATTGAATATACCAACTTACAACGAATGTATGATTGTGAATTTTAGCGTTTGTGATGGCATCAAAATAAGCAACAAATGAGAGTATAACAAAGAAGCCTGACTGAAAGTAGACGTGATGATTGCAAAGACATTGTTGCAGTGACTGTAAGCTTTAGACGAATGAATCATTAATTGTCGAATGGAAGTTCTGCAGATCAAATGCTCTAATGGTGTTTGTTTATGCTAAGGACACCAAATATATAGGAGCAAAATGTCTGAAACTTCAACAAATGCGTCATTGTGTGGGGAATAGTTGCGTCATTGTGTAGGGAATAGTAGGGCCTTAGACTCTCGGAATTTTAGCTGGCATAGACACTGTGCTGAAATATTTATTGGTTTAACGTCTTACATTTTGGGCCATAGCTGGGATTATGTCAACCTTTTTCGTAAGCATGTGCATGTAAAATATCAAATCTATACTGTAAATCCAGTTGAATGAAATCTAATCCATTCCTTACAAAAAAATCGAGGAGCATCTGAAAACTTTGAACACAATGGAGTTGCGCTTGGTCCACAGGTCAGCGAATGGCTTGGCGGACAGGCTAGCCAACGAGGGGTTGGAAAGGAAGGTTTGGAACTAGACACTACCTGGATCAACATCTTGAATGGACAACTCAGAATGAACTACGTCCAACTAGTGACAAAAGACCGTGAAGGCAGCTTAAGCAAGGAAGGTCACATCGAGGAGGGCAGCGCAAGGCCTAGCGGTAGGCACATAGGCCCCAGGATTTATATAACTTCCTAACACTTGACCACCAATTACCATGCAGGATCAGCATAAACAACAAGCAGGGGTACGACAACAAATCCTTTTCAATAGTAAGAGTTGCGGGGAAAGCACGTGGGAAAGTACAAACATCAAACTGCATGCAATGAATGACGTAAGGTATGAGGGAGTGACATGGTCCAGACTCGATCCACCATGTCAAAGTACAGGTACAAAGAGCAGCATAGTTGGATCTCAAGCGAGCAGGGGCAGGGCCCCTGATGCAACCGCACTCCTCGGAGCACGATTGCTCTCACCAGGACCTTCTTTCTTCTCAGCCCGAAGAGTGTCAATACTCTTCTATCTTCCAATCGGAAGATCTGCACCCACAGTTCTTTCCACACGACCCTCCTTCCTTGATCTATCGGAGGATCAGAACTCCCTGACTCGTAAGTTCAATAGTAGTGCGTTACCCCTTCGGATCTCCGAGACCCGAGATGTCAGTCAACGCTGACATCCTTCCTCCGTTATCGAAACTTTGGTCTTATCGCGTCTTCGCAACTCGCGATACCAACCACTCGGGGTTCCAACCTCCGATACCCTATGCGCCGAAATGCCGAGACTCGCGACCTCGCTTCCTCGCGACTTTGCTACTCGAGCAACCCAACGACTTTTACTTCGACTCCCGATACCCGAGACACCGAACCTCCGATGGGCTATGGCACCTATCTCCCACTATCTTCTGTGGCCCACACAATCCACAAGATCGTCGGGACTTCACGTTTCTCTATCTCGCGACTTCCCCTTCGAAGAGTTGGAGTCTTACCTCACGAACTTCCGATGTACCGATACACGAGTAGAACTACGCTCCTCGCGATGCCGATCGACGGCTCCCGTTCTTCCGAGATTCGAACCTTTATCACGCCTGCACTGTAAACTCCGCAAGATCCAAGGGCCCTCGGATTCTCGCGACTTTCCTCGAAGAAATCCCGACTATCCGTTCTTCTTAATGAAATCACCGAAATGACGGGATGCTCCTCCACGGAACTCGTCTCCCTGCACACAAAGTTTCAGCACTTGCTCGAACACCTCGATGCGCAGTCTCTTTGTGAAATCCTTCGACAAATTTCAAAGGCCTACTCCTCCTGAGCTTTTCCGACTTCAATTCCCTCAGGAAGAAGTTGTTGCATGCACTCCTTGTGGCAAATCTTCAAACATGACTAAGTGATGAAACTTTCGATCCTGCGCACTCCTGCAGCAGAAATATTTCAATTCCTTTCACTCAAAATCACAACCCTGAGTCTTCGTCCAGCCTGCGCATGCCTTGCACGGCTCTGGTGCCAAATCTTCACTTTTGAGATGAACGAGGACAAAAGCTTTCTCTAATTGAACCCTGCATTCATGCACTCCTTGCGGACAAATTCAACTGCACTCCTTGCAGGAAGCCTCTGGCTCACTTAGAGAAACAATTGAAACTCATTCACTCTTCCTCTCAGACTTCAGTTCGAAACATGAAATCACATGCACAGCATATACAAAGCAAATGCATAACTAGAAAACAAACATTCATGAGCATAACATCAACACAGAGAGAATAGACACATAACCATGGAATTGAATCAAAGCTTTCTTCTATTAATTCAATATCTGTACATGGAGTGTTCTTTATACAATCCTCTACTCTGCTCTCCTCTTCTGAATGCTTCATAATGTTACAATGTACAAAGGAGGGTGTCTATATCCCATTTCCCTCTCGAGCTCTAAAGCTATCAAATCTAGAATTAAATTCCTATCTAACTTTACATTAAATCTATTAAATGCCTCATCTACCTAAGGATGTGAGCTTATCCGCTCAAGGTCCATTTACAATATACAAAGTGTGCTTCATTAACTCTCCACATTAATGTTTGGCGCAACCATTCCAAAGTGAAATTTTAAAGAGAAATCCATTGGCTTGTCCAGCTGTCCTCTACTCTCACGCTGGCTCGCTTGACGTGGACGATGCTCCTGCATCATACTCCCTGGCTTGAAAAATTTTCATGGGCTCCTGTCCATGAGCTCCTGCATGGTCTGTCCATGCTTTTGTATCATCGCCTCAGTTTCCCAGCTGGCATCCTCCACTGGGTGATTCTTCCACTTTACCAGGTATTCAAAATACTGTTTTCGCCTGATTTTCTTACCCACTCACTTGTCCAGTATGCACTCCATCTGCGGCTTTTATGCTACTGACAATTGTTTCATCCACTGGATCACTGGTTCCTCAGTTCCAGCCTCTGTCTCTCCAGCCTTGTATGGGTATAAATCTGAAACATTAAATATCAGAGATATCCCGATGCCATCCGACAACTCAATCTCATAAGCGTTTTCTCCAAATTTCTTCAGGACTTTACAGGGTCCAATTTTCTTCATTTTCAACTTATTATATGTTCCCCTTGGGAACCTTTATTTTCTTAGATGTACCAGAACAAGATCGCCAACTTCGAACTGAAGTTGTCTCCGATGTTGATCTGCTCTGCGCTTATACTCCTGATTTGAATCTTCCAGTCGCTGCTTCACTTTGCTGTGAAGTTCCTGCATTGCCTCAGCGAACTCTTCAGCACTAGCACTGCTAGTTGTAGTCTTCTCTAACTCCCTGAGTTTAGAAACTCCCCTCGGTTGTGTCCCATACACAATCTGAAATGGAATTTTACCTGTACTCCGATTCACTGAATCGTTGTACGCAAATTCTGCCTATGGCAACATGTTGTCCCAGCTACTATGGTGTTCTGTCACCAAGCTTCTTAGAAAGTCCCCTAGACTCCTGTTGACCACCTCAGTCTGCCCATCCCTCTGCAAATGATAAGCTGAACTAAACGCCAAGTTAGTTCCTAGCTTCTTCCATAGCGTCCTCCAAAAATGACCTATGAACTTCGTATCCCTGTCCGAGACTATGCTTCTCGGCAATCCATGAAGTCTAACAATTTCTTTGAAAAACAAGGTTGCGATGTGGGTCGCATCGTTGGTCTTTTGACACAGAATAAAATGTGCCATCTTTGAAAACCTATCCACCACCACAAAGATGGAATCAATGCCTCTCTGCATCCTCGGCAAACCCAATACAAAATCCATGCTTATCGCTTCCCATGGCCTCTCCGGTATGGGAAGTGGCTGATAGAACCCTGCATTCTGTTTTCTCCCTTTTGAATGTTGACAAATTCGACACCTGTCAACAAACCTCTTGACATCTGCTCGCATGCCTGGCCAAAAATATGATTCGCTCAACTTTGTGAATGTCTTATCGTGGCCAAAGTGTCCTGCCAATCCACCACTGTGCTTTTCTTTCAACAGGTTCTCCCTCATGGAGCAATTTGGAATACACAGTTGATTGCCTCTGAACAACAATCCCTCCTGGATCGTATAATCTGTCCAAGGACTTCGATCTCTGAGAACTGGATTCTCAGCTGCCTCGTATGCTTTTGCAAAATCTGCATCTCCTGCGTACATGTTCTTCAAATTTTCAAAACCCAAGGTGTTGACTCGGAATTCCTGCATCAACAAACATTTCCTTCTCAAAGCATCAGCCACTTTGTTAGCAGTTCCTGAAATGTGTTTAATTACAAATGTAAAGTTATGCATATACTCCACCCATTTTGCATGATTCTGGTTCAACTTCTCCTGTTGACTCACAAATTGCAATGCATGATTATCACTATACAGAACAAATTCTTTGGGTATCAAGTAATGCCTCCACTTCTTCAATGCCTTTATGATAGCATAAAAATCTTTATCGCATGTGGAGTATTTTAGCTTTTCTTCATCCAGCTTCTCACTTAAATATGCAACAGGTCTGTCTTCCTGACTCAAGACCCCTCCTACGACATATCCGCTCGCATCACATTTCACTTGAAATGTCTTTTTGAAGTCCGGCAACACCAACACTGGTTGCTCTGTGATCTTCCACTTCAACAGACTGAAGCTCCCCTCAGCCTCTGCTGTCCAATGAAAAACTTTATGCCACTTCTTCACCGTGTCCATCATCGCTGTGCTAATTCCATTGAAATTCCTGATGAACTTCTGGTAGAAACTAGCTAATCCATGGAAACTTCTCACCTCGAAAACATTTCTCGGTGATGGCCAATTCTTAATCACTTCTACCTTACTCGGATCCATCTTCAACTCATTAGCCGAAATAACAAAACCCAAATAAATGAGCTCCGTCTTCATAAATGAGGACTTCTTCATATTGATCAACAACTTCTCCTGTTGTAGCTTCCTCATCACAATGGACAAATGCTTCAAATGTTCAGCCTTTGTCTTACTGAAAATCAGTATATCATCTAGATACATGACAACAAATTTTCCGATGAATTCCCTCAAGACTTCATTCATCAGCCTCATGAATGTGCTCGGTACATTTTTCAAGCCAAACGTCATGACTAGCCATTCATACAAACCTTCGTTTGTCTTGAACAATGTCTTCCATTCATCACCTTCCCTCATGCGAATCTGATGATATCCGCTCTTCAGATCAATCTTTGAAAAATAATTTGCCTCGCTCAGGCAATCCATCAGATCATCCATTCTCGACAGTGGAAATCTATACCTGATGGTGATTTTATTGATCACTCTAGAGTCAGTGCACATTCTCCAGCCTCCATCCTTCTTCGGACTAAGCACTGTTGGAACAACGCATGGACTTAGACTGTCTCTGACCAGTCCTTTATCCAATAAATCCTGGACCTGGTTCTTGACCTCCTCATTTTCCTACGGCGTCAACGTGTACGCTGCCTTGTTCGACAAACCAGCTCCTGGTATGAGGTCTATGTGGTGACTCACACTCCTCATCGGTGGCAACAAATGAGGTAATTTGTCCACGATGATGTCAACAAACTCTCCCAACAGTTCCTGAATCTCATCTGGTAAGTCATCCACTCTTGTGCTAGTCAGAATAATCCTCGACTTTCTGACAACAAAGAATCGTGGATCTTCCTTTTTCTCCATCTCTGTGAGAAGTTCCTTCCCACTCATGAGAAGTATTGTATTGCTCACTTCCGGTTTCACCTCCTTATCTTTTATCGGAAGCAATCTGTGTGTACCCCCATCCTTCTCCATGGTATATGTGCTCATCCTCTCGTCATGAACCACATTTCTGTCATATTGCCATGGTCTACCTAGCAACAAATGACATACATCCATGGGAATAACATCACACAAAATCTTATCCTTATATCCACCTATTTTGAATTCAACTAAACACTATTTAGTGACACTCACCTGATGTCCCTTCTATAGCCATGATACTTTATATGGACTCGAGTGATCTGTTGTCTCCAGCTCCAGCTTTTCTACCATCTCGGTCGAAACGAGATTGTTTGTGCTTCCACTGTCCATGATAACCTTACATTTCCAGCCCTTGGTTTTGCATGTGGTTCTGAACAGTCTGGTCCTCTGAGGTATGTCCTCCACCTCCTTCTCAGGTGTCAAAAGGACTTTATGCATCCCAAGCGATCTTTCGCTGTCTGCATCTTCTGACTCAGCATCACGCCTCTGTGCCTCTGCGATGTGAACTTCTCCTATGTTCTTCTTCTTCTTCTCCGGACACTCATATGACTTGTGCCCATTCTTTCCACATCTAAAACATGTGATCACTCCACCTCTTCCGCTACCTCGACCTCTAGTACGCGGAAGAGTGTTTGCATCAGCATAATCTCCTCGCTGATCAATTTGTTGTCCCCTCTGCTCAACATATTGCTGCCTCTACTGTGAGGTTCCACCTCTCTCAACTTTACCTTGAGGTTTCTTCCATTCCTCCTTGGGATTTTGGAATTTCTCCTAGGCAACTGCTTTACCTCTTGGCTGGCTTCTACCTCGCCCTCGCTGTCCTTGCTTACAGCCCATCTTCTCCTTGGCTTTCAGAGCCATCTGGTAAGCATCCTCAACCGTTTTGAGGGTCACCATACTCAATTCATCCTGAATGTCGTATCTCAGACCATTCAGATATCTGGCGACTTTCTTATCATCGCTCTCCCGATGACTTGCTCGGATATTCAGTTGATAAAATTCCTCGGTATACTCTTTCACCGTCATCAACTTCTATCTCAGGTTCTGCATTCGCCTGAACAGAGTAATTTGATAATCTCTTGGGATGAATTTTACTTTCATCTTAGCAATCATTCGATCCCAACTCTTAATCTTCTGCTTTCCTTTGGAACGTCTATCTGTCTATAGCTCGTCCCACCACAATGCTGCATGTCCTTTCAAGCGCGTAACAGCATGCTTGACCTTCTTTTCCTCTTCGATATCCTCATAATCGAAGTAGGTGTCAAGAGCTCGGATCCAATCCAGCAACTCTTCTGCATCCAGACTCCCCTCATAGACTGGAATGTCCATTTTCGTCTTTGAACTCATCCTGGAAATGGCTTTTATCAACCGTTCAGTTGATGCATCCTCTGCTGTGACTCCTTCTTCATGTCCAACTTCTTTTTCAACTTCGGAATCACTAAGATCCCCTACACCATCTCCGCGTCTCTGCGCTGCCTCCATGTCTTCCAATCTCGCTCGAAGATCTCTCATCTGCCGCTCCATTTCTAGATTTCTTGCCGCCCTGCCTCTTCTCCGCACCTCCCTATCTTCGGGATCAGGTGATTGCCTTTCTCTTCTCGGCGGCATTATGTATTCTCTTCTCTGCTACAGAAAGCAAATAATTTCCCTCTCTGATACCACTCTGACGCAACCGCACTCCTCGGAGCATGATCGCTCTCACCAAGAGCTTCTTTCTTCTCGGCCCGAAGAGTGTTAATACTCTTTTATCTTCCAATCGGAAGATCTACACCCACAATTCTTTCCACATGACCCTCCTTCCTTGATCTATCGGAGGATCGGAACTCGCTTCCTCGCAAGTTCAACAGTAGTGCATTACCCCTTCGGATCCCCGAGACCCGAGATGTCAGTCAACGCTGACTTCCTTCCTCCGCTATCGGGACTTCGATCTTATCACGTCTTCGCAACTCACGATACCAACCACTCGGGATTCCAACCTCCGATACCCGATGCGCCGAAATGCTGAGACTCACGACCTCGCTTCCTCGCGACTTCTCTACTTGAGCAACCCAACGACTTTTACTTCGACTCCCTATACACGAGACGCCGAACCTCCGATGGGCTATGCCACCTGTCTCCCACTATCTTCTATGGCCCACACAATCCACGTGATCATTGAGACTTCATGTTTCTCTATCTCGCAAGTTCCCCTTCGAAGAGTTGGAGTCTTACCTCAAAAACTCCCGATGTACCAATACACGAGTAGAACTAAGCTCCTCGCGATCCCGATCGACAGCTCCCGTTCTTCCGAGCTTCGAACCTTTACCATGCCTACACTGTAACCTCTGTAAGATCCAATGGCCCTTGGATTCTCGCGACTTTCCTCGGAGAAATCTCGACTGTCCGTTCTTCTTAATGAAATCCCCGAAATGACGGGATACTCCTCCACAGAACTCGTCACCCTGCACACAAAGTTTCAGCACTTTCTCGAACACCTCGATGCCCAGTCTCTTTGTGAAATCCTTCTACAAATTTCGAAGGCCTAATCCTCCTGAGTTTTTTCGACTTCAATTCCATCAGGAAGAAGTTCTTGCATGCACTCCTTGCAGCAAATCTTCAAACACGACTAAGTGATGAAGCTTTCGATCCTGCGCACTCCTGCAGCAGAAATCTTTCAATCCCTTTCACTCAGAATTGCAACCCTGAGTCTTCGTCCAGCCTGCGCATGCCTTGCACGACTCCGGTGCCAAATCTGCACTTCTGAGATGAACAAGGACAAAAGATTTCTCTAATTGAACCCTGCAGTCACGCACTCCTTGCAGACAAATTCAACTGCACTCCTTGTAGGAATCCTCTGGCTCACTTAGAGAAACAATTTAAACTCATTCACTCTTCCTCTCAGACTGCAGTTCGAAACATGAAATCACATGCACAACATATACAAAGCAAATGCATAACTAGAAAACAAACATTCATGAGCATAACATCAACACACAGAGAATAGACACATAACCATGGAATTGAATCAAAGCTTTCTTCTATTAATTCAATATCTATACATGGAGTGTTCTTTATACAATCCTCTGCTCTGCTCTCCTCTTCTGAATGCTTCATAATGTTACAATGTACAAAGGAGGGTGTCTATATCCTGTTTCCCTCTCGAGCTCTAAAGCTATCAAGTCTAGAATTAAATTCCTATCTAACTTTACATTAAATCTATTAAATGCCTCATCTACCTAAGGACGTGAGCTTATCCGCTCAAGGTCCATTTACAATATACAAAGTGCGCTTCATTAAATCTCCACATTAATGTTTGGCGCAACCATTCCAAAGTGAAATTTTAAAAATAAATCTACTGGCTTGTCCAGCTGTCCTCTGCTCTCGCGCTGGCTCACTTGACGTGGGCGATGCTCCTGCATCAGCCCCACATAGGGATAAAGGCCGGGTCATCATGATCATACGAGAAACAACAGGGAAAAAGGACGGGAGTGCTCACCACTACAGCTTAACCATGATTGGAAGGACAAGCTCGCAACAGGGGACAATCAATAAGAAGAGAGACAACAAGAATAGCCTCAAACAGAAGGAGCGCAACTGCAGGGGCTATTACAAATACAAGGGTAGGGAAAGGAAGAATCACTGTGAAGTGAGGCACATGTTGAGTATCTAGCCAAGGAGTTGTGACGGGCCAAGTGGGATGGTGGGAATGAAGCGAACGCAAAGGAAGAGGAATCTCCTTGGAAATGAAGTTCTGAATAGTCCACGATGGGTGTCAAGAATGGAGCAGGTGACAAGAGATGCAGAGGGCACCTTCCAAACTCTGGTTGCACCAAAAGGAAAAGAGACCATTACCCGGTGGGAAAAGGAGATAAAAGAAAAATACAAAGACAAAGCATGGGATGCACTGGCACAGGAAGCAGACTGGATAACTAATCCAGGGGTCACGCAACCCAGAGAAACCCTCTACCATAAAATAGTGGAGATAGTGTGGCTAACTAAGATGATGATTGGCAAAGTGAGTTCAGAAATGGAAGAAGCCAGATAGGAGGAAAACAAGGAACACAAGAAAATGTTGGATGAAATCCTGAGTCGGCTCAGTGGTCAGTCTGGAAACTATTACCAAACTATTAGTTAAGCTCGAGAAGGACCAGAAATCCAACATGGAGCGATTGATTGCTCTATTCCAAAAACTAAAGGTTTCATTTAAATTTATATGGCAAAGTTCCCACCAAAAACCAAAACATCACATAAAACTTTTAGACAATATTATTTTAGATAAATGTGTATTTAACCCAAAAAAAATTGAATCAATGTGTATTTAACCCAAAAGCTCTAAATATCATATAGAGAAGGAACATATATAATTATCAAGTTTTTTCATGGGATATCGTACAATGGAAGACATTCTCATTTTCTAAATGACTTATATGACTTATTCATACCCTACCCCTCTCGATTTGAACTTGTGACATTTAGGAGGTAACACATGTTCTTAACCATTAAGCCCACTCAAATTGTATCCCTTGATCACTTAACAATAAAAACTTGATTATTTTTATTTTTATTTTAAGCAATACAATTTATTATCATTCACTTAATGTAGTTTGTAAAGAAAAAGAGTGTTATTATACATTTATTATGTATTCACTAAATCACTTATAAAAATTTTAGTTATTATGTTTTCATATTGGAATATTTTATTATATATGTGAAGATTTTACTTTTATTTATTAATTTTTTTTTTTTAAATTGAATAATTTTTTTAGAGTATTTTTTTAATTATATATTAAAAATGATCATTATTTTTTTTCAATTTTTTTTATAGGATTAACAATATAAAATGGAAAGAAAACATATTAAAATTAAATAGTAAATCTTAAAAAAGAGCTCCAAATTTAAAAAAAAAAAATGAAGGGAAGTTACCATTTCTAATAGGAGAAGAAAACAAATTGCATTCTTAATACCTATTGCACTTATAGGTATAAAAAAAAGTATACAACTCTATAAAAAGAAAAAAAAAAATATACATTTTTAGTTATCACACAATCCCACACTCAAAGATGTAAAGTTGGTACCTAAGTGTAGACATCTGATATGAATTGGATTTAGGGAAAATAATTGTAAATGTTGTAAATAAACATGTTTTATCTTATTTCATTTTATTTTGTCTTTTGACACATTGTTAAGGTGAAACGATTGGCCTTCCGAAAACGGGTCAATAAAAATAATGAGAGTAACACTCAAGAGCTCATAATTTAAAGCTCGAAGAGGAAAACCTATTGGGGGTTGAGTGGACGAATGAGTTAATGTTCTTGTTCACTCCAAGAGAAGGTTTCTCTGAGCCATGACATCTTTAATTTGGTTCTTCACAGTTAGTAACAATACACAAAGTCTGTGTATAGCTCACCCCATTTTAATTTTCTCCTCAGCATAACAAAAGTCTCATTTAAATGTTGAATCTATGAGTTACTGCAATCTATGATTTGGGAATTTGGTTTTGAGTTATGACAATCTATGCATACTCTGTTGAACTGTCTTTCTTTTCCTGTAGCACCCATCCAAAACGTTCTTCCACTGTATGGGAGAATTTAAACTTAATTGGGAGAATTTACGAACCCTTCTGTAATTCATTTACTATCTGGGTGAATTTATACTTACCTGGGTGTTTCCCTTTCATCCATAGGTGGTACAAGATCCATATGGGTTGCACAGGGTCTGTACACGGAAAGAACTAATTTCTGGGCATTTTTCTTCATTGTTGAACATCTAAATCCATCCCTTGTATATTTGATTTCCTGTGGGTGATCAAAATCACCCCTGGATGTTCTTTTTACTTGTTGGGGGTCACTGAATCTCCCTACAAATGTTTTCCTTTTTTGTTGAAGATCGAATCTTCCCTCTAGAATGTTTTTCGACTGTTGGTCGACCCATTCCAACTTGGTTTTTCTCGAGGTCAATTTTCATTCATATAGTCGACCAAGATTTGATTTGGTCGACCCAATCCTCAAAGCAGTCGATCATGCTTTAATTTGGTCGAATCGACCTCAAATCATTTGACCAGTTCTTTATTTGGTCAACTTGACCATCAAAGCATTCGACTGCTCATCTATTGGGCCGACTCGACTAGTGGGTGCTCGACGAGTCATTTAGTTGGTCGACTCGACTGTTGACTTGTATATTGTAGGATTACAACCAATTGAAGAAGATTAAGATAGAAAGCATACTTTTATTCAGCAATAGAATCTATTTTGGTCAAGCAAGTGGGCTATAAGCCCCTCGATTACAGATCAACATGTGAAACTAGAAGGTTGGCCATTGTCACATCAACAACTATGCTCTGCACTTTAGGCTAAGGTAAATAGATTCCTATCCAAGATGAGTTTCTCTATGAGTTACTAATCTTAATGTGTATGTAGTATGTAGAGGGAGTATACAAAAGTTGAGCAATATTGCAACAAATGGAAAATGAGAAAAGGAGAAAATTGAGTTTTTGAGTTTGGCGTAGTGGATGAAAGGAAATGACCAATGCATTTATTTTCTTGGGAAACGGGGTAGTGTATGAAATTCGAGAGGGCTTGTAAACTAGATTAGGGGTTATAAGAAATCAAGTGATGTGCCTTATAGCAACCATAATTTTGTAACTAAATATACGAGTTAGATCGTAGAGAGGGTCTCTAATAGATCCACAACTCAAGGAAAATAAATGATTTGTTGTTATGCTTGTATTTGACACCATATGCCTTGAAAGGATGTTTGAAATTACATAATTGAGAAACAATCTCATAATTGTTTCATAAGAAAATACTTCTTTCATCACAATTTTATAATTATGAAATAAAAATTATTTCATAATTGAAAAAAATACTCGTAATTGAGCAACAATCTAAAAAAAAGATTATAATGGGTTGGAAAAATCTCATAATTGAGCATCGAACTTGAGCAAAAAGATCACAATTAAGCATCGAACTTGAGCAAAAAGATCATAATTGAGCATGGAACTTGTGCATGACTTGTAATTGCTTAGTTCACATACCATGATGTCTATCTATGACTTGTAATTTTTTAGCTCATGTGCCATGAACCAATCTCTAAGTTACTACAAGAACATGCCAAATGTAGGGGATGACAGAGAATCATTCCAAAGTCTAAGCATCCTCACATTGGTGATACTGACTAAGAGTATTTTTTCATTATCTTGATGCTTAGTGTTGGGTGTTAGACATGAACACTATTGATGAAAGTAGCATCAGACATGTATTTTCTCACAGGCTTGGTGTCTAGCATGTGTAAGTCATCCAAAGACTTCTACTCTTGAATTTACTTTAATTAAAGGATTAATCGAGTTATTTAAGGAAAATGCCAAAAGTAATTATAATGTAACCTTATCCATTAATCTCAAATTAGGTAATAAGTAATCTCAATTCTCAATCACTTTGGAGATTAGGGTTAGACTATAACTCAAGATTATAAAAGCAAGGCTAGGTTAAGGAGAAGACACTTTCACACAGAGATAGAAAATAAGGACTTTTACTAGTGTGGATTCATTTGAGAGTGTAGAAGCAGAGAATGACTTTTTCTTACACTTGATAGGTCTTTTGTTGAGAGATTCCACATAGAGAGGGTTGTATCATGAAGGATTTTGATTCAGAGAGATCTCCGATAGGTGGAGAAGGACTTCCATATAAATATCAAGTAAAGGAGAAGAGATAACATAGGATGTTGCAAGTGGGTTTCAAGAGAGTGAAGCCACATGAAAGTTTCATGTTATATGAAGCTTGTTGTACAATATTTTCGTACATGTATGTAGGTACCAATGGAGATAGATGTGTATACGTGGGTGCACTTAAGGATAGACACATACATCTCAAAAAACATATAGATATGGGTCATACAACAGATCAGACTTTTCCAGGTTTGTCTACAGTTGTATTTCTCTCAATGGGCCATTAATGTTACAGGAGCTTTGATTTTAGCATAATAAAATCATTCTCAACACTGGTTTTGCCTCCAAGAGTTTTTCCGGTTTTGTTTCCTCTATATTTTTTTGAGTTGAATATTTTAGCAGTGTATTTTTTTGGGTGGGCTACTAATCTGATTTGCAGTAAGGAAATAATTAGATAGCGAGATACCTAGGTGCTGGAGTAAGGGGATTTCAACAAACACAAGTGAAATTTTAATCTTGGGTCAAAGGATCTCTTGTCTTCTTGTCATCATACAGTGAGTAGCTTCACTTATTCCAACAAAGTGAGTGTTTCCAAGGATGAATTATAGCGCCGAGCATGCAGGGTGAAGATATCCCCCCTGCATGGGGGTTCAGGGGCAGCGTCATTGAATTTTGTTTTTACTCAGAAAACGTGTCACCTTTTTTGCCTCATTTTTTTCATGTCTCCTCGATTTTCATGTCCATTGTTGGGAATTTTTTCATCACATAGTTTTTTTTCGAGGGTTTTCTATTTTTGGTTAAGGAATTAGGGTTGTTTCTCCCAACTTTGATTGTTTCTCCCTTGTTGTGTTGATAGACCTCACGTTCAACCACAAAGGTTTGGACATCATGTTTCATACCATCCCAGAAAAAAGAACGTTTGACCCATTCATAGGTTTTGGTAAACCTTGAATTCTCAAATATGGGGGAAGCATGAAGTTTAGAAAGCACCATGGATTTAAGTTGTGATTTCTTAAAAAAATACAAACGACCTTTGTAGTGAAGCTCTTCATTTTTCCAAGAGTACCCCAGAGAAGATGAAGAATTTTGTTGCAATTGGTGGATCATGCTAGAAATTTTAGGGTCGTGTAACCATTCATGATGAACAATTTGTAGCCAATCTAGTACAATGAAGGAAAGGGAAAAATGGACCCGTATTATTAATACTTCTAGGAAAGAGCATCCACAACTAAATTTTCCTTTCCCTTCTTGTAAATGATCTCATAATCATAGCCAAATAGCATGGTCACCCATTTTTGTTGCTCTGGTGCTAAAATTGGTTGTTCCAAAAAATACTTGAGACTCTGATGATTAGTTTTAATTTGTAATTGTTGTCCCAATAAATAAGGATGTAGGAGACCCACAATATGTAGAATATCTAAAATTTCCTTTTCATAAATGGATTGGCCCAAATGTCTCTCTGAAATTTTTTTTGTAGTGAAGGTCAAAGTCCTACCATCTTCCATGAGGATGGCCCCAATTCCTTTCCCAGAAGAATCACATTCCAGTATGAAAGTCTTTGTCAAGTATGGAAGTTCTAGGACAAGGGTTGAGCACATATAATATTTCAAGGCTTAGAAGGAGTGATCAACAGTTGGATTCCAAGTGAAAGCGTTATTTTTAAGGAGAGAAGTGAGAGGAGTTGCAATTTTTCCATAATTTGAACAAACTTCCGACAATATCCCGTTAAAACCAAAAAACCATGCAATCTCTTAAGATTTTTAGGGCAATGTGAATCCTACATAGCTTCAATTTTCTTAGGATCCATCTGTACACCATCCTTGTCGAAAATATGACCTAGGTACTTCACATCTGAGCCTCCAAAATAACGTTTAGATTTTTTAAGGAAAAATTGGTGCTTAGAGAGTAGATGGAGAACTTGATCCAAATGGGAGAGATGGGATGTCAAAGGTTTACATGATGGAAGAAATGATTCATAATACTTGGAAAATGGAGGGAGCATTACACAGGCCAAAGGGAACTACCAAGAACTCATAGTAACCCTCATGAGATCGAAATGTAGTCTTGGGAATTTCTTCTTCTTTCATACGGATCTAGTGGTATCGAGAATGTAGATCACGTTTGGTGAAGTAGTGAGCACCACTCAATTCATCTGAGAGGTCATCAATGATAGGAATGGGGAATTTCTCTTTGATTGTGAGTTTATTGAGGGAGAGAAAATTAGGACACATGTGACAAGTACCTTCTTTCTTGAGTACCATGACTACAAGGGAAGAATAGGAGTTGGTACTAGGATGGATTACACCTGCTTCTAGAAATTCATGGACAATTTTCTCAATTTCATTCTTATGGAAAAAGGGATGACGATAAGGGGGGAAATTGGGAGGAAGAATATATGGTATGAGATAAATGGAATGATGATGGAATCGATGGGGAGGTGGAAGTTGTTTGGGGGTAGTAAAACCAACTTGGTGGCGGGAGTTGATAGATTGGAGGTCAGGATTCACATAGGGTGTCTCAACATCATGAATGAAGTGGAGTTAGGAAATAATTATAGAATGGTGCTTTTCGAGGATCTTTTCCATGTGATGGGAACTGATGATCTCAGGGGAGCCGATTGTGATTCCTTGGAACTTATACGATTGTCCCTCATGTTGTATTTGCATGGTTAAGTCCTTAAAATCCATGAGAATATGGCTGAGAGTGTGTAAGCATTCAACACCAAGAACAACGTCACAACCACCCATGTCTATATAAAACATGTGGCATTCCAAGTGATACTAACCAATTTGAAGCCACATATTTTCACATCGTTCCCCACATTTCATGGAACCTCCATTGGAAATCATGATTTGAAAATTATTGATTACTTGGATGTAACAATTGACTTATTGGGAAATGCAGGGATGAATAAAATTCTGGGTTCTACCACTCTCCACAAGAATGATTACTTTCTTATTTTTAAAGTAACCAATTAATTTGAGGGTCTGGGGAGTAGAGACGCTAGTGAGGTTATTAAGTGAAATCACCAGTTCAAATTTTGGTGGATCAGAGGGTGGGGTCAGATCATATGGTGGTTGTAGCCCATATGACCTCTTATTCAGAAATATCCTTAGTTATGGCAATACAATGATTTTATTCAGTACACTTGTGCCCTGGAAAATATTTGTCATCACAATTATAGCAAAGACCCTTGAGTTGATGTTCAACCATTTATTCCCTTGTTTTTCTATTATGATAAATGGGGAAACATATCCTTTGTTTAATCCAGAAAGAGGGCTAAGGAAAGGGTTCCCCTATCACCTTTTCTCTTTTGACTAGTTGTTTAAGGCTTAAGCTTATTAATAAAGGAAGCCAATGAAATTGATATTTTCAAATGGGTAAATACTGGAGGTGATTTTTCATTGATGATATTCTTATATTTTGTGAAGCTTCGAGGAGAGAAGTTCAGAAGCATAAATACATGATAGAATTATTCTGCATGGCCACTAGCATGAAAATAAATTTAGTTAATTCAATGATATCCCTTTGGGGTATCACTAAGGTAGTAAAAAAATCACCATTCAATTCTTTCCTTACAATATGGTTGATCTTGATGCAAGTTTAAAATACCTAGGATACCAATTAAAGAAAAATTTGTATAAAATATGTTATTGCCAATGGTTGATAGCTAAGGTGGCGAACAAATTGAATACATGGTGTAGTAATGGATATCCAAAGTGTTGGTTTAATATTGACTCAGTCATAAAGTCATTGATTTGGTTATTGTTGGATTTATTGTTAGTGGTTTATGGGCCTATATTATTGGGTAACCCATCGTATTTGATGTGATTATTTTCATGGATATCACCACACCATGCATGTATTTGCATGTATTTACATGCCTATGCATGTCTAGGCATGTCTTCGCATGGCTATATCCATGCCATGCATGTCTTCACATTGATATCTCCACTTCATAGATGTATTTGCATTGCAATATAGTTTTGGAAAAGGAATTAGGGTTGTAATTGATGAAGCCTATTTAATGGCTTGAGATACTTCATTGTAAGAAGCCTCAAGTGGTTGGTGTTGGTGTGGCTTAGCCAGTTTGGCCAAGGTTAATAGATATATATTAGGTTCTAGTTTTCTCAGTTAAAGGTTTCTAAGATTAATATTGGTGTGCATGCATTTCATGTTGTGATATTTATCTCTTAATTTTTAACATGGTATCAGAGATGGTGAGACGTAGACTCTCCAACGAGACTAGTTTGATGTTGATTTCCATGCTGATGAAATTTTTGTTAAGTGAGAGACCTATGGAAGAGAGATATGAACACAAATTTAAAGTGATGGTTCATGGGTTTATGAACCATGGTGAATGACACATGGAAATGGAGAATATGAAGAAGTGCATTGAGGATGAGTTTCTCGATAAATGAGTGATTTTGATCACAATATCTGGATCGGGGAGGGATGATGGTAAATAAGTCGGTAGATACTTATTGAATATATTTTTAAGATACCATATCTATTATAATATTTGAAAACATAAATATTTTACAGAATAACAACATAGCAACACAATAGATGAAACCACAACACCAAAATAATACCTTTATTGATAGGAAACAATGTTCACTTGCCTCTTCGAGGGATCAAACTCCAACAGAGAAGTGATAGATTACAATAATTCTCAAGAAACAACTTCTCATACCATATACTCCTATTTATAATAAATCTATCTACCTAAAGGAAAAATCTAGAGGAAGATCCCTCTAGAAGCGGAAGCTTCTATTAGGTCTTCTTAAATTTGACTTATTCTTCCTTATTGCTAGGCCTTATTAATATTGGTCTTTATTACATAGAAATATATTATTCTACCTACGTGATGGGTTAGGTAGTTTAGGTCCCTAACATTCTCTCCCTCTTGAAGAAAAGTCTTATCCTCAAGGTTTGAGATGAGGAATTTGTTAAAGAATGGTGGGCGGATCCTAGGTGGCGTTTTCTGGATTTGTATCTTTCCACTGGATTAATGCTTCCTTGATGATGTACTGACAGATATGACACTCTCGTTGGTCCAAGACTTATTTTGGTTGCAATTATATGTAACCTTATTCATCCAACTCAGGGAGACTGATTTGAGTTTGGCACTTAGTTCCAATAACCTTATTCAAGAAGGAGACATGAAAAGCTGATGGAGCTTAGAATGATTGGTTAGAGCTAATTGTTAGGCCACCGATCCCACTCTCTTGAGCAAGGTATAAGGACCATAAATTTGGTAGAATGTTTCTAACAATGTTTAGCTTTGAGTGAAGTCTATTTATAAGGTTGTAGTCAAAGAAACACTTGGTCCCCTTTAACAAATTGAAGTTCGGAATGACCTTGATCTGCTTGTTGCTTCATGTGATTTTGAGCCATCACCAAATTGTCTTTGAGGGCATGAAGAATAGCCTCTCGGACTATAATGTTTTTTTCAACCTCCTCAATCTTCGAAACCTCGGGCATGTATGAGAGAAATGATGGTGGATTGCGGCCATATACTGCTTCAAAACGAGTCATGTGAGTAGATGTATGGTAATATGTGTTGTACCACCATTCAACTAGGGGAAACCACCGATCCCACTAGTTTTACCTCTCATATGAAAAACACCTCAAATATTTTTCCAAACACTTGTTGACAACTTGAGTCTGGCCATCCTTATGTGGCTAATAGGTGGTGCTAAGATGAAATTGGGTTCCCTGTAGCCTGAACAATTATTTCCAAAATTTGTTGGTGAATGTAGGATATTTGTCAGAGACAATAGAATTAGCCATGCCATGAAGCTTGAAGATATTATCCATGAATATTTGATCCACTATGGATGATGTGAATGGGTGTTGAAGAGAACAAAAATTAGCATATTTGGAAAGATGATCGATGACCACCATGATGAATGGCTTATTACCCGATTTAGGTAAGCCAACAATGAAATCCATAGAAATATCGCACCAAATAGAAGAGTGGATCAGAAGTGGTTAGAGTGTGTTGGGAGATTTGATTGTTTCTCCCTTGTTTCATTTACATTCCTCGCATTCAGACACAAAGGTGCGGACGTCCTCATTCATACCATCCCAGAAAAAAGGAACGTTTGACCCATTCATAGGTTTTGGTAAACTATGAATGCCAAGCTATGGGGGAAGCATGAAGTTTAGAAAGCACCATGGATTTAAGTTGTGATTGCTTACAACAATACAAATGAGCTTTGTAGCAAATCTCTTTGTTGTTCCAAGAGTACCCCACAGAAGTTGAAGAATTGTGTTGCAATAGGTGGAAAATGCTAGAAATTTTGGGGTCTTGTAACCATTCCCACTGAACAACTTGGAGCTAATATGGTACACTAAAGGAGAGGGATAAAAGGGACCTATCTTAGTCATGCTTCTGGAAAAGAGTGTATGAAACTACATTTTCCTTTCCCTTCTTGTAAATGATCTCATAATCATATCAAATATCATGGTCACCCATTTTTGTTACTTCGATGATGAAATTTGTTGTTCCAAAAATACTTGAGACTTTGATGATTAGTTTTAATTTGAAAGCATTTTCCCAATAAATAAGGACGGTAGAGATCCAAAACATGTAGAAAAACTAATATTTCCTCTTCATAAATGTATTGGCCCAAATGTCTCTCTGAAATTTGTTTGCTAGTGAAGGCCAAAGACTTGCCATCTTGCATGAGGATGACCCCAATTACTTTGCCAAAAGCATCACATTCCAGTACAAAAATCTTTGTGAAGTATGGAAGTTCTAGGATAGGGGTCGAGCACATATATTATTTAAAGGGTTATAAGGAGTGATCAACAGTTGGATTCCAAGTGAAAGCATTATATTTAAGGAGAGAAGTGAGAGGAGCTGCAATTTTTTCATAATTCTGAAAACAAATTCGACAATAGTCCATTAAACCCAACAAACCATGCAATCTCCTAAGAGTTTTTAAGCGATGCCAATATTGCATAGCTTTAGTTTTATTAGGATCCACCCGTACACCATACTTGCTGACAATATGACCGAGGTACTCCACTTCTGAGGCTCCAAAGGCACATTCAAATTGTTTGAGGAAAAATTGGTGGTT
>JZKD02S2129195.1:12130-27105 GCA_000966675.3 Picea glauca
TAGCATTGGAAATGTAATCATAACTTCTGCATAATATGTCAAACTCGAAAATGAATTCATCAGGATCTTCAGAAGATAAACCATGAAAGTTAGGTAAAGATGAAAGTGGAATATTATTCATGGGAGCTACTCCTCTAGGAAGATCACCAATAGGAAATCATAAGGTAGAAAAAGAGTTTTCATCATTTACCTCTGCTTCAAGACCTACCTGTTCTTCATGGTGTAGTTCTTCATTATATCCATCCATGGTTTCTTCTGTTTGTTCCCCTACTACACTTGCTCGATCCTCAATGTCGTCTATTGGTTTTTCAACTGTCCTTGTTTCAAAGTTCCCTTGAAAGGAAGGTTGAGGCTTTGGTTTTCGAGAGCTTGGTCATTGAGGAACAACAAATTTAGATTTTGATATAATCTGGTCGATAAAAGTCTTTCTTCCTCCTCTTCCTCTTCCCCTGCCACCTGTAGGGTCAGTTTCCTTGGGGGGTCTACATCCTCTCATGAAATATATACATATGAAATAAAAACATAAATGCTTTTGAAATATATAATTGCCTTCCCCGACAACGGTGCCAAAATTTTGGTCACTATAATGGCTTATTAATTAAAACAATCAAGTGTTACATAAATTGTCAACCCAGGGAAGTATGTTTATTTCAAAGGCAATCACACATAGTATATTCTCAATCTCAAAAGCAATCCAAAGTTGTAGTAAAAGTTACACTAATCACACCTTGCTTTAAACAGACTGAAGTTCTACTCTGATTTCCAGTGAAAGAAATCTATCTATTGCAGAGTTCAAGATTCAAGGAAAATAATCATCAGAAGAATCCTGGATTACATTAAGAAACAACAACCTAGGAAAAAGGAACATTTCATCACACTGCAAAGAAGACTAACTATTCTGTAACAGAGAACAAGACCCTATTCCCCAAAGTAGGAATCTTCAACACCTGTCTCTAACTATCACACTTTCATAAGCTCATTCTGCAAACAGAATTACCAATCAAAATGATTAACAAGTATCGAAGACTAACTATTCTGTAACAGAGAACATGACACTATTCCCCAAAGTAGGAATCTTCAGCACCTGTCTCTGACTATCACACTTTCATATACTCATTCTGCAAATAGAATTACCAATCAAAATGATTAACAAGTATCGTAGACTAACTATTATGTAACAGAGAATAAGACCCTATTCCCCAAAGTAGGAATCTTCAACACCTGTCTCTGACTATCACACTTTCATAAACTCATTATGCAAATAGAATTACCAATCAAAATGATTAACAATTACCTAGGAATGAATTGTATGAAAACGATGTAACAATCACTGGAAACAGAGTTTCAGCAAAACAAAGTGTTAACGAGGTATATATAAAAACAATACTAACACACTACATAAACTAATGGGTGAATCTTGTGAAGAAGGGGGGCCCTTTCCTTCTCACAAGATTCCCCATAAATAAAAGGAATTAAGAAGGAATGCTCAGAACGATCTTTTATTCATCTATCAAATGTGACAAGTTACAATATCCAAAGTGAACATGCTCCTTCTATGTAATTCGCTTCTAGCTAAGCCTTTCGTAATCTCCCCTCTAATGTTGATTTCTCCACTATTTAAAGAGGAGAATCCTCCTAATACAATTAAGCATAAAATTACATGTGTACATACAAATCCTATTCTTAGTCTGATCTAATATTCTATGCTAGAATAGGACATTCTGATCTTCTGTAGAAAAATGTTGTTATAGTGGTTGTAATGGTTTTGGCTTGAGGTATAGCTATTGCGGCTGATGTAACAACTCATTTATTTATATTTTCTTGTTACGGATATATACTATTTCATCATCGCAAATCATGGACTGTTTCAACAATGGTATTTGCGTATTGTTTGACTGTTTCAGCAACATGGTCTTTAAGCAGTGAGGATGGTTAATGGTGTTGGCTTAAGGTACAGTTGTTGCAGCCAGTGTAACAACTCCTTCTTGTTACTGTTGTATGTGAAATGTTGTTTCAACATCGCAAATCACGGATTGTTTTAGCAATGGGATTTGTGTACTGTTTGACTGTTTCAACAACATGGTCTTCAAGTAGCAACGATATATTAACTGTAGTCTTCAAATTGTTTTAGCAACTATATATTTTCGATTAATGGCTAAGTATGAGAGTAATGTAAAATTACATGTAAAATGAATTAAACATATAGCAAAGAGAAGAAACGTTATATACCTTTGGGAAAATGGATTAAGGTGATAATGTAGGCTTAAATATGAGTGGGAAAAGGATGTAATGATAGAAAAAAGTATGAGCAAAAAGGTACATTATAGGGTCCTAACACATATCAGTTCCAATTTTTCCACCATCAATAAAAACATGCATTCCTCCATAGACTTAAAAATGAAAACCATCAAATAACTTGCTATCCAACTTGAATCCTTCACTAACATGATCTGCTCCAAGCTAAATATCCTTATAGATATTCCATCCTCCGACCCAATTCCGCACTCCAAAGGTGAAACTTCCTCTAATTCCTCGATTTTTCATCCCCATCAGTTTCAGTGTGACCTATGCCTTACACATGTGTATGTGAACAAATTTGATGGCTCAGATCCCACTGGCTGGGTAACTCAAATGGAAAATTATTTCTCTTTGTATAGAATTACAGATGAGTTGTCCAAAATCTGATATGGTGTTCTCTACCTATATCAAGAACGTTGGAAATGGTGGAAATGGAGAAAAAATACCCTCCAAGGGTATGTGGCTTGGACACAATTTGTGGCAGAGCTTCATGAATGCTTTGAAACTGACACCAACCATTTAGGTTGTTTGACAAAGTTGAAACAATCTGGCATAGTGGAAGACTTTATAGCCACTTTTGAGTGATTGTATTTTCATACAGAGGGCATGTCTAATTCTTTTTTTCGAGAATTTTTTATTAGTAGCCTCAAGGATGATATTTGTTCCCATGTCCTCATGGCTTGGCCTCAGAGTTGGGTGGAAGATACTAAAAGATATAAGGAAGCACAACAAGTTGTCTCTTCTCAACCCAAAAACCCTCCTTTATTTCTCACCCTAAACCAATCACTCCCACTCCTCCTTCCAATTCACTAAAGATCCATAAATTGACCATGGTAGAAATGGTCAAACACCAACTCAAAGGCCTTTTTTATAATTGTGATGAAAAATATTTTCCTGGGAAAAAGTGTAAGGAACAAAAGTTTTTTATGGCCATCTATGAGGATGTTTCGGAAGATGATGTCAAGGCCCCCCTGTGTCTTAGTCACATGACCCCACCCTCCAACCCTCCCTAAGTTGAACCAGTCATTTCTATGAATGCTCTCACTGGGTTCTCTTCTCTCCAAACCCTTAAGATAATTGGTTACATTAATCATTAGAAGGTCATCATCCTTGTTAACAGTGGAAGAACCCATAATTTTGTTGATCGTCGCTTTGAACAAAGAAGATAATTTCTATATCCATGTCCTCAATAATCTTCAAATCATGATTGCGAATGGTGGGTGCATGAAATGTGGGGGGCATTGTGAAAATGTGCATATCCAAATTGGTCAGTACCACATGAAATATCATATGTTTACTATTGACATGGGTGGTTCTGACATTGTGTTGGTTGAAGAATGGATAAGGAATTTGAGTCCCATTCTCATGGATTTTAAGGAAATAACCATGAAATTCAAGCAGGAGGGCCAACAATATAATTTCCAATGTGTAACAAACCCAACCTTATACCTATTGGGCTATGCCACAGTCAAAATCTTGTGAAACTTAATACAATGTAACATACCTAGCCTACGTAGACTGGTTCATGCCACTTAAAACTTACAATAATTTCATTTTTATACATATGTAACTTTAAACAGACAAACACATTCTGCTAATGAACAGATTCATGTGGAAATAATAGTAAGCCTATACATACAACATACCCAAGAAATAATCATAAATAAAAATACATGTATAATTACACATCATGCAATTGAACACATAGTTTATATTTATATTTTTATAGAAAATCACCAAATGCGTGTAGACCTTCCATAATCCTATGAGCCTTACACCACACTACTCATCACTTTGAGAAAGTCACCCCCGACCTAGGACTAAACTCCACCGGGGTAAAGGGATTCCTAGGCTAGGCTAAGAAAAATCAGACAACGTGAAGGATCAAATTTCCAAGAGCCAATGCAAACTAACATCCTACAACCTCCCATTCCCCACATCCATGTCCCACCCAAGGAAGTGTGCCCCTTCTCTGCTCAATAGTCCTTTAGCTTCCCCACTTCCCTTTTAAGGATTCAACAACAAGCCAGACATGAATTCTTAGAGCACTATAGTTGCAGTTGGGATCCCTTGGGAAATATCTTTCCCAACAAAGTCTCTCACCTGGAGAGAGTTGCGCACAAGCCTGAAAACATGCCTCTTCAGTCCCATGGTCCTGACAAACCGCTTCTTCAATCCAACTCTCTATTCAAATAGATACAGGCTCAATTGAAGGAAAAAATAGAAAGTAGGTATGGAATAGATGATGGTAGTAGTAACAACCTTCGGTTTGAGTTTAGGAACTACCTATAATAGCAAGGTACAAGAGCGCTACTCCTCCTAGGATGGGTATGATTTACTGCTGTGTTGAGGGGTTTGAGATCCATTTAACTCAACAATAGGAACCAAAACCACCTTAGATTCCAAATTAGAATTGAAAACATTTAATGGTGGAATGGTTCTCCAAATCGTTTGATCTAGCTAATTTATCGATGCGCTTTATGTGGTGATTGATAGAATATCTTCCAATGAAAATTCCTCCTACAGTTTAAAAGTTCTGTTTTTTGTCTTTTCTTTTATTAGATGAGTCTGATAGAATGATGTGTGTTGGTATAAACCAACTGGTAAGAGGGATTATTAACTACTGAACAAGACTGATCTTGGGATAACCCTCATGCTCAAGCATGCAGAAAAAGATATTCACACCTATAACAAGCCTAGTACTAATACATATACTTGTTAGTATTTCAATGATTGACTGAGTTACAATTATTGTAACATATGCATGTAATAAAATGATGGCAAGAAAAATAGTTTCCTTAGCTTTAACATTAATCACACATTAACCCAAAAAATTTCTTTCCATCATTAAGAACAAGAACTGTAAAAATATTGAAACAAATAACTTATCAATAGATTCATAAACTCTTACTCATTACAATATCAATTACTGAAATAAAGTCAGAAGTAATTCCTCCTGAATCCAATCACGTGACACCTTTGATAAAAAAAAAAATGGAATTTTGTCTCTAGTCCTAAACAAGACTTCTCAATTAAGTTAGTTTAGAAATATTTCTTTACAATTCCAAAAAAGAGGGTCTTTTCGAAAACCATTGACCCTTGCTAAAAGGTCAATCCATTTATTTATAGAGAATAACTAACTAAAAATAGCTACTAAAGTTTAAGTTAAGTAAAACAAAATATCCCCACGTGGCGCTTGATCTCTCTGTTCTCTAAGAATCATCTCATGGTTTTACTGGAGTGGATGAATATTCTCATATTCCAAACACGTGAAAAAGAGATCCTCGCATGTGTTTGCATATGAGAACCTATGTTGATACATTGGGGCTGAAATAATTTATTTCACTTCTACTAGTTCTTTGTATTTGACTATTTTAATACTCAACCACTGCAGAACTACATGAGTCTTGGTCAGATGCTCCATAAATTGTTGTATTTGACTTGGCACCATGATTTCCACCTGCACGATCTCTGCTATCCATACCAAGTCTTGTTTTGCATGTCAATTGACTATCTCATGCAGGTCGACAAAGTCCTCAGGTGAGCCAAATTCTGGGGGGCCAATGCCTTACAATTCCCGATTAATATTTTCCCAGCCTTTTTCACACTCATCCCATTTATTCTATATCTTTGTTGAGGTTCCTAGGCTATCCTTACCTAGAATTCATATGCTTTCCTGATCCGAGTGATGTTGCTATCCCTTACCACTCGAATATCGTGCTCTTCGTTATCTCATCCCTTTTGCACTGCACCGATATAATCAATTTTTCCACCACTTGGTATTGTTTTTCATACCACCTTTCCACATCCTTGCAGGTTGCTAGTGCCATAAGTGTATATTATTGGAAATTGGCTATACCTGTAGCAAAATTATGTCATTCTTCCGTGAACTTTGCATAACCATCTTGGAACTCCCTCTTCAGAAACATTGTGGCCTACATTGAGTCTTGATAGTATTTCACTAAATGGTGAAGATGATCCAAATCCTTTAGCGTAGCAGGTAGCTCATTTTCATCTCTCATTTCTTGATCCAATGTGGCATCTGTGATAGCCATCCCTGCACCGATGAGCTTAGACGTCTTTGCATTTTTTTTATTGAGTATATTCTCCTCCGTGGTGATAATAATTGATCTATCTAGCATCAGTCTTCTCTTTCGGTGGTCCTCTTCACGATCACTTTCCTCTTTCTATCATAATAGATCACCTGTATATTGACGACCTCATCAACTAGCTCGGGGATTTGTTGTTCTCCCCAGGTTAGAGTGTTACCTAGGCTCCCTCTTATGTGTATTTGTTCTAATATTGGTTCCTATACTTCTTTCATATGCTCCAATGGATCGACCTTCATTTCTTTTTCATCAACTGGTGAGGTATCATCCAAAATTGAAGAAACAGTAATAGGTTCAGTACTTACATGGTAATCGATTGTTGAGGTGTCAATTTCTTGTTGTTGAACCTCCTCTTTTTGACCACTTGATCCTAGCTCATCCTTCGATATGTATTTTGGGGTCTCTGACAGGCCGAGAAACTAAGTGTCTAAGACACTTTCTACCTCATGGTCGCTCTACGAAAGGTTTTTAATTAAAGCATCGAGACTTGGGGAAAATGTTTTCTCAGGTTCCTTATCCTATCTAATCAGTATTAGAGTTACCAGAGAGAGATATAAACTTTATTCATCATCATATATCATTATTAGATCAAACAGGGGGTTTGGTACACTTGTTTCATCTAGCATTTTTTAAACCTCGGGCTGGGTTGGAATGGTCACCGGTAATTTAATCTATTCTGATGGAACTCTAGGGTTTTCTGCACCGGTGATTTCCTCCAGTTGTATTGACTCTAATCCCCTTGGCTCTTCTTTGATTGTGATTGGGTAGTCTGAGGGTCTCCTCATCATTTCTATGAGTTCAAGATCATTCTCTAAATGGTCAATAACTCTATGATATCCTTCTAGTAGCAACTCCCCCCTCCTTTGTTCCTTTGTGGTCTCTGTTTCTTTGATTTCCTCTGTGACCCTGAGAGCTTCTTGAGCTGACTAATCTATTGTATAAACCTACTCATCCATGCTCATGGATTCAAACCTGGTCATGTTCTGGTTTGATTTCCTTTGCATTATCTCCTCCTACTACTAAGTGCATTCTGTAAAAATTTCATCCTCAAACTTGTCATGCGCATATGGCCAACAGGATGATACTTGTGAAGCATGTTGGGGGACTAGGCATTTAAGGTCATTCTTTTGAAACTGACCTGTCAAGAACTTGAATTCAAGCTGTCTAAAACCCTCTTATTTTTCTTGAGAATTTCCCTTCACTAAATAAAACCCCACATGGAATCTGTAGGGTATGAACGCTCCTTTCTTATCCTTAAATAGTGTGGCATTATATCCCTACAGGATAGCCTGATAGAAAATTTCTCCCACAATGAGCCATTCTAGGATGTGAGAAGGACACAAATGTGGTGATTATGTGGCCCTGAACACCCTGATATAATTTGTGTGTTCATCTAGGTACCAGTGGCCTACCTTCGATATCATTTTTTTGGTTGCTATAGACAACCTTGGGTATTCCTTTTTTAAATAAAATGAAATAGATTCGGGAGATGAATTCATTGCAAATAAGGGAATAGGATTTATTGTACCTATTNCGATTTTTCATCCCCATCAGTTTCAGTGTGACCTATGCCTTACACATGTGTATGTGAACAAATTTGATGGCTCAGATCCCACTGGCTGGGTAACTCAAATGGAAAATTATTTCTCTTTGTATAGAATTACAGATGAGTTGTCCAAAATCTGATATGGTGTTCTCTACCTATATCAAGAACGTTGGAAATGGTGGAAATGGAGAAAAAATACCCTCCAAGGGTATGTGGCTTGGACACAATTTGTGGCAGAGCTTCATGAATGCTTTGAAACTGACACCAACCATTTAGGTTGTTTGACAAAGTTGAAACAATCTGGCATAGTGGAAGACTTTATAGCCACTTTTGAGTGATTGTATTTTCATACAGAGGGCATGTCTAATTCTTTTTTTCGAGAATTTTTTATTAGTAGCCTCAAGGATGATATTTGTTCCCATGTCCTCATGGCTTGGCCTCAGAGTTGGGTGGAAGATACTAAAAGATATAAGGAAGCACAACAAGTTGTCTCTTCTCAACCCAAAAACCCTCCTTTATTTCTCACCCTAAACCAATCACTCCCACTCCTCCTTCCAATTCACTAAAGATCCATAAATTGACCATGGTAGAAATGGTCAAACACCAACTCAAAGGCCTTTTTTATAATTGTGATGAAAAATATTTTCCTGGGAAAAAGTGTAAGGAACAAAAGTTTTTTATGGCCATCTATGAGGATGTTTCGGAAGATGATGTCAAGGCCCCCCTGTGTCTTAGTCACATGACCCCACCCTCCAACCCTCCCTAAGTTGAACCAGTCATTTCTATGAATGCTCTCACTGGGTTCTCTTCTCTCCAAACCCTTAAGATAATTGGTTACATTAATCATTAGAAGGTCATCATCCTTGTTAACAGTGGAAGAACCCATAATTTTGTTGATCGTCGCTTTGAACAAAGAAGATAATTTCTATATCCATGTCCTCAATAATCTTCAAATCATGATTGCGAATGGTGGGTGCATGAAATGTGGGGGGCATTGTGAAAATGTGCATATCCAAATTGGTCAGTACCACATGAAATATCATATGTTTACTATTGACATGGGTGGTTCTGACATTGTGTTGGTTGAAGAATGGATAAGGAATTTGAGTCCCATTCTCATGGATTTTAAGGAAATAACCATGAAATTCAAGCAGGAGGGCCAACAATATAATTTCCAATGTGTAACAAACCCAACCTTATACCTATTGGGCTATGCCACAGTCAAAATCTTGTGAAACTTAATACAATGTAACATACCTAGCCTACGTAGACTGGTTCATGCCACTTAAAACTTACAATAATTTCATTTTTATACATATGTAACTTTAAACAGACAAACACATTCTGCTAATGAACAGATTCATGTGGAAATAATAGTAAGCCTATACATACAACATACCCAAGAAATAATCATAAATAAAAATACATGTATAATTACACATCATGCAATTGAACACATAGTTTATATTTATATTTTTATAGAAAATCACCAAATGCGTGTAGACCTTCCATAATCCTATGAGCCTTACACCACACTACTCATCACTTTGAGAAAGTCACCCCCGACCTAGGACTAAACTCCACCGGGGTAAAGGGATTCCTAGGCTAGGCTAAGAAAAATCAGACAACGTGAAGGATCAAATTTCCAAGAGCCAATGCAAACTAACATCCTACAACCTCCCATTCCCCACATCCATGTCCCACCCAAGGAAGTGTGCCCCTTCTCTGCTCAATAGTCCTTTAGCTTCCCCACTTCCCTTTTAAGGATTCAACAACAAGCCAGACATGAATTCTTAGAGCACTATAGTTGCAGTTGGGATCCCTTGGGAAATATCTTTCCCAACAAAGTCTCTCACCTGGAGAGAGTTGCGCACAAGCCTGAAAACATGCCTCTTCAGTCCCATGGTCCTGACAAACCGCTTCTTCAATCCAACTCTCTATTCAAATAGATACAGGCTCAATTGAAGGAAAAAATAGAAAGTAGGTATGGAATAGATGATGGTAGTAGTAACAACCTTCGGTTTGAGTTTAGGAACTACCTATAATAGCAAGGTACAAGAGCGCTACTCCTCCTAGGATGGGTATGATTTACTGCTGTGTTGAGGGGTTTGAGATCCATTTAACTCAACAATAGGAACCAAAACCACCTTAGATTCCAAATTAGAATTGAAAACATTTAATGGTGGAATGGTTCTCCAAATCGTTTGATCTAGCTAATTTATCGATGCGCTTTATGTGGTGATTGATAGAATATCTTCCAATGAAAATTCCTCCTACAGTTTAAAAGTTCTGTTTTTTGTCTTTTCTTTTATTAGATGAGTCTGATAGAATGATGTGTGTTGGTATAAACCAACTGGTAAGAGGGATTATTAACTACTGAACAAGACTGATCTTGGGATAACCCTCATGCTCAAGCATGCAGAAAAAGATATTCACACCTATAACAAGCCTAGTACTAATACATATACTTGTTAGTATTTCAATGATTGACTGAGTTACAATTATTGTAACATATGCATGTAATAAAATGATGGCAAGAAAAATAGTTTCCTTAGCTTTAACATTAATCACACATTAACCCAAAAAATTTCTTTCCATCATTAAGAACAAGAACTGTAAAAATATTGAAACAAATAACTTATCAATAGATTCATAAACTCTTACTCATTACAATATCAATTACTGAAATAAAGTCAGAAGTAATTCCTCCTGAATCCAATCACGTGACACCTTTGATAAAAAAAAAAATGGAATTTTGTCTCTAGTCCTAAACAAGACTTCTCAATTAAGTTAGTTTAGAAATATTTCTTTACAATTCCAAAAAAGAGGGTCTTTTCGAAAACCATTGACCCTTGCTAAAAGGTCAATCCATTTATTTATAGAGAATAACTAACTAAAAATAGCTACTAAAGTTTAAGTTAAGTAAAACAAAATATCCCCACGTGGCGCTTGATCTCTCTGTTCTCTAAGAATCATCTCATGGTTTTACTGGAGTGGATGAATATTCTCATATTCCAAACACGTGAAAAAGAGATCCTCGCATGTGTTTGCATATGAGAACCTATGTTGATACATTGGGGCTGAAATAATTTATTTCACTTCTACTAGTTCTTTGTATTTGACTATTTTAATACTCAACCACTGCAGAACTACATGAGTCTTGGTCAGATGCTCCATAAATTGTTGTATTTGACTTGGCACCATGATTTCCACCTGCACGATCTCTGCTATCCATACCAAGTCTTGTTTTGCATGTCAATTGACTATCTCATGCAGGTCGACAAAGTCCTCAGGTGAGCCAAATTCTGGGGGGCCAATGCCTTACAATTCCCGATTAATATTTTCCCAGCCTTTTTCACACTCATCCCATTTATTCTATATCTTTGTTGAGGTTCCTAGGCTATCCTTACCTAGAATTCATATGCTTTCCTGATCCGAGTGATGTTGCTATCCCTTACCACTCGAATATCGTGCTCTTCGTTATCTCATCCCTTTTGCACTGCACCGATATAATCAATTTTTCCACCACTTGGTATTGTTTTTCATACCACCTTTCCACATCCTTGCAGGTTGCTAGTGCCATAAGTGTATATTATTGGAAATTGGCTATACCTGTAGCAAAATTATGTCATTCTTCCGTGAACTTTGCATAACCATCTTGGAACTCCCTCTTCAGAAACATTGTGGCCTACATTGAGTCTTGATAGTATTTCACTAAATGGTGAAGATGATCCAAATCCTTTAGCGTAGCAGGTAGCTCATTTTCATCTCTCATTTCTTGATCCAATGTGGCATCTGTGATAGCCATCCCTGCACCGATGAGCTTAGACGTCTTTGCATTTTTTTTATTGAGTATATTCTCCTCCGTGGTGATAATAATTGATCTATCTAGCATCAGTCTTCTCTTTCGGTGGTCCTCTTCACGATCACTTTCCTCTTTCTATCATAATAGATCACCTGTATATTGACGACCTCATCAACTAGCTCGGGGATTTGTTGTTCTCCCCAGGTTAGAGTGTTACCTAGGCTCCCTCTTATGTGTATTTGTTCTAATATTGGTTCCTATACTTCTTTCATATGCTCCAATGGATCGACCTTCATTTCTTTTTCATCAACTGGTGAGGTATCATCCAAAATTGAAGAAACAATAATAGGTTCAGTACTTACATGGTAATCGATTGTTGAGGTGTCAATTTCTTGTTGTTGAACCTCCTCTTTTTGACCACCCGATCCTAGCTCATCCTTCGATATGTATTTTGGGGTTTCTGACAGGCCGAGCAACTAAGTGTCTAAGACACTTTCTACCTCATGGTCGCTCTATGAAAGGTTTTTAATTAAAGCATCGAGACTTGGAGAAAATGTTTTCTCAGGTTCCTTATCTATTTAATCAGTATTAGAGTTACCAAAGAGAGCTATAAACTTTATTCATCATCATATATCATTATTAGATCAAACAGGGGGTTTGGTACACTTGTTTCATCTAGCATTTTTTAAACCTCGGACTGGGTATGAATGGTCACTGGTAATTTAATCTATTCTGATGGAACTCTAGGGTATTCTGCACCAGTGATTTCCTCCAGTTGTATTGACTCTAAGCCCCTTGGCTCTTCTTTGATTGTGATTGGGTAGTCTGAGGGTATCCTCATCATTTCTATGAGTTCAAGATCATTCTCTAAATGGTCAATAACTCTATGGGATCCTTCTAGTAGCAACTCCCCCCTCCTTTGTTCCTTTGTGGTCTCTGTTTCTTTGATTTCCTCTGTGACCCTGAGAGCTTCTTGAGCTGACTAATCTATTGTATAAACCTACTCATCCATGCTCATGGATTCAAACCTGGTCATGTTCTGGTTTGATTTCCTTTGCATTATCTCCTCCTACTACTAAGTGCATTCTGTAAAAATTTCATCCTCAAACTTGTCATGCGCATATGGCCAACAGGATGATACTTGTGAAGCATGTTGGGGGACTAGGCATTTAAGGTCATTCTTTTGAAACTGACCTGTCAAGAACTTGAATTCAAGCTGTCTAAAACCCTCTTATTTTTCTTGAGAATTTCCCTTCACTAAATAAAACCCCACATGGAATCTGTAGGGTATGAACGCTCCTTTCTTATCCTTAAATAGTGTGGCATTATATCCCTACAGGATAGCCTGATAGAAAATTTCTCCCACAATGAGCCATTCTAGGATGTGAGAAGGACACAAATGTGGTGATTATGTGGCCCTGAACACCCTGATATAATTTGTGTGTTCATCTAGGTACCAGTGGCCTACCTTCGATATCATTTTTTTGGTTGCTATAGACAACCTTGGGTATTCCTTTTTTAAATAAAATGAAATAGATTCGGGAGATGAATTCATTGCAAATAAGGGAATAGGATTTATTGTACCTATTATCCCATAATATGTTCAAGTATACATGAACAAGAACTTCTGCAATGTGCGAACTCAAATTCATCCCGACGAATAAATTCCTCATGTAGATTACAACTAGCAGATACGAGGCCATGTGGAAAGTTGGTGCTTCCCCTTCTTTCATTGTTTGATATTGATGTACACAGATGCTCAATTTCTTGGATACTATTTATCCATAGTTGAAGCTACTTCCAGATATTTCCACAGTGTATGCTGGGGGCATCCATGCTTTTGAGAACTTGGAGTAGTCTTTTTTTCCATATAGTCGGCAGATGAGAGCCATCAAGTAGATGTATGGCACCCTCAAGTTATCTGTCCCATACCAACCATTGCACCAGTTTGTAAATTTATTGTCCTCCTTCCACCATGAGGCCATCAACCGATGGGTGTCATGGAATTCATAGAATTTCACCACAAAGTCTATGTTCAGCCTCTCCTCTGGGTCCCTGATTTTATAGTACTTTTGAACCTTTGTTGGGAGAAAAACCCTAACACACCCACTGTTCTAATCGTTTATGAGGCATTTCTGAGTGTCTGTATGATCTATCATCCAACCCAAAATCTCAATTCATGTGAAAAATGGAGTTTGATAGGATACCATGTGAAAGCATGAACATCGGATATTCGGGAACACCTAGTCATCGAGCACCCTTACATATGGGTCTCTTTGTGGGATATACTCTGAGTAATCCTCCCGATTGATTCTATTGAATAGATCTCCCCACTATGGGAGCATGGATGATTTTAGGGGCTAAATTTCATTCATGGGCTAATTTTCGATGGTTTTTCCAAAAATGAGATTCGCTATCTTAAAAATTATTCGCCCAAATTATATAGGATAAAATTATTTTACCATAAAAATCGCCAAAATTTTATAAAAACTATATAAAATCCGTATAAATTTGAATATTTTTACAAAAGTATCGCGAAACATTTATTGTTGTCATATGAAGGATTAGTAAGATTCGCCAAGGTTTCTACATTTTAAAACAAATTTCCATCCTTAAAATTATCCCTGTATGGGAGAATTTTTGGATCCTATGGTCGCTTCTATATAGACAAAACCCAAGGGTTGAATGAACGCTTTCTTGGTCAAGGTTTTGATAACCGGCTCCTCCTCAGGAGCATATTCCAACTACTGTGTAGTTTTGGGAGAAGAACCCTCACCAATTTCTTCCTCCTTTAACTTTGGTGCTCTCGGGGAGCATGTTTTCATTGGTTTTATTGGAGGCATTTTTTCCTACAGATAGAACATAGTTAGACACTGTGTAAAAGACCAAATGTTGATACATAAAAAATTAGGATCACCGAAATGATCAAATTTAACACATACTTATGTTGCTAGCTTAACCTAGTTTTGAAGGTCTGAGAATTAACATAGTCTCGGGACGCTCGCTTAACTTCTTTGGATGCTCTGGAAATGGAAAATTTTGTGCAAAATGAAAGTGTTCAAAGCTTTTTTCATGATTTAAACAGAGATGAACTTACCTTATCTGTAACATCCCGCTCTGGCGCACTGACAAAACTTATTCTTTGAGGACACTTTCTCGCAAGTGATCTGGATTTTTATGATGATGAACCACTTAACCTTGATGATGATGCGTCATG
>JZKD02S2129195.1:27115-45806 GCA_000966675.3 Picea glauca
AATTAAAATTCATAAAAAAAATAAAAATGAGAAGGAACAAAAAAACAGTAGCTAAGCAACCATGTCCTTCACTCCAAGAAGACCTTGCAACTGTGCAAGTTTGTGCTCATTGAATATTTTGTTGAAGATGTAGATTTCTGCATGGATATGATGAAGTATATGCACCATTGATATTTCCAAACATATCCACTTTATCTTCTTATAATGAATAATATCCAAATAAAGTTTTGATGAAACTTTAAAAACCGTGCGGTCGTTTCCGGAAAAAACGTTGAAATTTTGTTGATTTTGAAACGATCATAACTTCAGTTCCCAGACTCTGTTTCAGACATTGTTTTTTTGAAATTGGATATTTTACCAAGAGGAATTCAAATATCCAATTTGTTTCTAGAAATTGTGCTCATAAAATATCAGAATGGATTATGACTTGCATGGCTCTCTTTTTGTCTCTTGAGATGCATGCATGGTGCATGCAAAAGTGTCTGCATGTGACTCCTGATATGCATGCCATATATCTTCCACATGAATTTCAAAAAAAATATCTAAAATGGATTAGACATCATCTTCAATTAATGGAATAAAAATTTATGCAAATACTTTTGTAGAAGACTCTTCATAATTAGAGACTTGATCTTCTAATGGATTCTCTTCTAGCTCTATCTTTCCAATCTCCAGCATGAAATCTTCACAATATTATTTATTCCTGAATAGAACTTCCAATCTGGTCCATAATTCATTTGGAGTGAAGTCTTGTGTGACATCACATACTTGGTGGAGAATTTCTAGAGAAATAGACATGCAAATAAATCCTATGGCCATATCTTGTCTATTGAGAAAGCTATTTTTCTCATCGGAAGAATCATGCTCTACTTCCATTTCCATGGTTATTTGGCATAATCCTCTACTTCTGAGATGAATTAGAATCTCTGTCTTCCACTCCAAATAGTTATGAGGCATGAGAAGTATTATCGGTGATTAAAACATATATTTCATCTTTTCTGCATTCTTCAATCTTCAGTACCTGCAAAAATAATTTGGTGTCACTTTTTCTTAGCAGTCTGTCATCTCTAATACCATGTAAATGTGTTGAACCTACACAGAATAGATCTAGCTAAATAATGATATACACATTTGCAGAGAGAATAGAAGAAAGAAGAAGAAGGAGAGCAAGAATGGAAGAATTCTCATTAACCATATTCCACACTCAAAGAGTGAATAATTTACAATAGATATAGGATACATGAGTAATTGATGAGCCATAGTGGTGGTCTAGAGTGATTTGGACACACACCAGTAATTACAGGAGTGAACTTCCACCTAGTCTAGTCTCTTAGGCAGTTACAAGAGTGAACTGACACCTAGCTGAGTTAACTAGTCAACTAGTCTTCAGTTAACTGACTGAAAAAATAGTAGTGAGGAAGAGATAAAAGAATCAAGGGTAATGCACCCATCTGGAGATTATCCCAAGGTAAGTGCGCATTAGCATGGTGATGATCCCAATGTTGGATGGTGACAAAACCAATGCAACATGTAATCTCAACTCAACTAGTCAAACTAAAGTGTCAACTAAAAGATAATATTCTTCAGGTGGAATATTGTCCCATAAAATATAGGAGACTAGATAATGACTAATTATGACTAATAAACAAGGAAAAACCTTAAGAAAAATAAATCCTAGGTGTGTGTGAAGTAACTCCAACAATAACCAACTACCATTCTGCAGCAATTTCCATATCTCAAGCCTTGAGGACAAGGATGGTTTTAAGGGGGTGGACATGTTAAGGTCCTAACCCACACATAGGTAGAACAATATATTCGGATGTAATAAAGGTCAATATTAATAAGGCCTTTCAATAAAATAGAATAAGTCGAATGTAAGAAGACCTAATAGAAGATTTCGCTTCTAGAAGTATCTTCCTCTAGATGCTTCTTTTGATAGACATATTTAGTATAAATAGGATTCGAGGGTATGAGAACCCTATCTTGGATATTGTTGTAATAGATCTTTTCTCAACTGAAGGTTTCCCCTTCAAAGAGGCCCTTGAACATTGCTTTCAAAATCAAAGTGCTATTTCTGTTGTTATTCTTATATCATTCCAGTGCTCTTGTGGTGATTGTTCTAGTTATATTGTTGTTATTCTGACATTTCTAGCATTCTATTTTTGTTTTACATACTTTTTATATCTGGTATATTACAAAAGGAGGAAGTAACTAGGCATGAAGAAGATCATAAATTTCAATCACAAGTGTGGACCCTATACTTTGATGGGAATAAATCGCAAGAAGGTCCCGGAGCAGGATGTATTCTCATTGACCCAAAAGGGAAGCGAAATTTCTTGTCCTACAGACTAGAATTTGAATGCACTAATAATACTATTGAGTTTGAAGCTTTGGTGCAGGGACTAAAGAAATCCACAGATTTAAACATTAAAGAATAAAATTTTTTGGGGACTCTGAAATTATTGACAAGCAAGTAAAGAATTCTATACATTGCAACTCACCCCATGTGAGGAATTATCAACATGAAGTGCATAGGCTAATAGAACATTTTGAGGAATTTAATATTACAATTGTTCCAAGACAAAGAATACTCTTGCCGATACCATAGCTATTGCAGCCTCAAGGATATCCCCTTTAGACTATTATGAAGCCTCCATGTTTATTGTGGAATTACTCTACAAACCATCATTACCCAACAATATTTCTAATTGGAAGGTCTTCAAAGGAGATGAACAGATTATAGAATTTCTAACCAATCATGAAATTTTTAAATATATAGCTATTGATGATGAAGTATTCCAATATCAACTAGCAGAAACTGATTTCCATGACCAAAGAGATGAAACAGATCACTCTAGTAACAAACCAAGGTTTCACACNTGATATACACATTTGCAGAGAGAATAGAAGAAAGAAGAAGAAGGAGAGCAAGAATGGAAGAATTCTCATTAACCATATTCCACACTCAAAGAGTGAATAATTTACAATAGATATAGGATACATGAGTAATTGATGAGCCATAGTGGTGGTCTAGAGTGATTTGGACACACACCAGTAATTACAGGAGTGAACTTCCACCTAGTCTAGTCTCTTAGGCAGTTACAAGAGTGAACTGACACCTAGCTGAGTTAACTAGTCAACTAGTCTTCAGTTAACTGACTGAAAAAATAGTAGTGAGGAAGAGATAAAAGAATCAAGGGTAATGCACCCATCTGGAGATTATCCCAAGGTAAGTGCGCATTAGCATGGTGATGATCCCAATGTTGGATGGTGACAAAACCAATGCAACATGTAATCTCAACTCAACTAGTCAAACTAAAGTGTCAACTAAAAGATAATATTCTTCAGGTGGAATATTGTCCCATAAAATATAGGAGACTAGATAATGACTAATTATGACTAATAAACAAGGAAAAACCTTAAGAAAAATAAATCCTAGGTGTGTGTGAAGTAACTCCAACAATAACCAACTACCATTCTGCAGCAATTTCCATAACTCAAGCCTTGAGGACAAGGATGGTTTTAAGGGGGTGGACATGTTAGGATCCTAACCCACACATAGGTAGAACAATATATTCGGATGCAATAAAGGTCAATATTAATAATGCCTTTCAATAAAATAGAATAATTCGAATGTAAGAAGACCTAATAGAAGCTTCCGCTTTTAGAAGTATCTTCCTCTAGATGCTTCTTTTGATAGACATATTTAGTATAAATAGGATTCGAGGGTATGAGAACCCTATCTTAGATATTGTTGTAATAGATCTCTTCTCAACTGAAGGTTTCCCCTTCAAAGAGGCCCTTGAACATTGCTTTCAAAATCAAAGTGTTATTTCTGTTGTTATTCTTATATCATTTCAGTGCTCTTGTGGTGATTGTTCTAGTTATATTGTTGTTATTCTGACATTTCTAGCATTCTATTTTTGTTTTGCATACTTTTTATATCTGGTATAATACAAAAGGAGGAAGTAAATAGGCATGAAGAAGATCATAAATTTCAATCACAAGTGTGGACCCTATACTTTGATGGGAATAAATCGCAAGAAGGTCCCGGAGCAGGATGTATTCTCATTGACCCAAAAGGGAAGCGAAATTTCTTGTCCTACAGACTAGAATTTGAATGCACTAATAATACTATTGAGTTTGAAGCTTTGGTGCAGGGACTAAAGAAATCCACAGATTTAAACATTAAAGAATAAAATTTTTTGGGGACTCTGAAATTATTGACAAGCAAGTAAAGAATTCTATACATTGCAACTCACCCCATGTGAGGAATTATCAACATGAAGTGCATAGGCTAATAGAACATTTTGAGGAATTTAATATTACAATTGTTCCAAGACAAAGAATACTCTTGCCGATACCATAGCTATTGCAGCCTCAAGGATATCCCCTTTAGACTATTATGAAGCCTCCATGTTTATTGTGGAATTACTCTACAAACCATCATTACCCAACAATATTTCTAATTGGAAGGTCTTCAAAGGAGATGAACAGATTATAGAATTTCTAACCAATCATGAAATTTTTAAATATATAGCTATTGATGATGAAGTATTCCAATATCAACTAGCAGAAACTGATTTCCATGACCAAAGAGATGAAACAGATCACTCTAGTAACAAACCAAGGTTTCACACRATACCRAAAGGGGTAGCCAATTTGGAGAACCTTTTCAACCTAAAGGAAAGATTTAAAGGGTCAACAAACACAAAGACAGGTATTTTGTGTCCCATATACGATACTATAAATCTAGGAACCTYGGAAAACCCTAAGAATATAAATGTAGGCAAAACAATGTCTAAAGAAGAAAGGAAATCCTATCTCAAGYTTTTTAGAGAATATCAAGATGTTTTTGCATGGTCCTACYGAGAATTGAAAACTTATGACACTCGCATTATTCAACACACAATCTCGTTAAAATCTGGGGTGAAACCCTTTTAACATAAGCTTAGGAAATATCATCCATCTTTGCAACCCCTCATGTATCAAGAGTTCAAGATAATACTAGATGTTAAGATTATGTTTCAGGTTAGACACTCTGACTGGGTAGTAAATTTGGTTTCTTTCAGGGAAATTTTTGGGGAAATTCACTTGTGTGTAGATTTCATAAATAATAACAAAGCATTAGAAAATGATAACTACCCAGCCCCACCGATAGAACAACTCTTGCAGACCGTGTCAGTTTCTGAGATTTTTTCTCTCCTAGATGGTTTTTCAGGTTACAACGAGGTTCTAGTTTCATAGAAAGACCAATTGAAAACTACCTTCTGAACCAAGTGGTGAACCTTTACTTATCAATGCATGCCCTTTGGGTTGATTAATTCAAGAGAAACCTTCCAAAGGGCCATGGACGTAGCATTTTGGTGGTTGATCAACAGATGTGTGATAGTATACTTAGACAACGTGACTATGTATTCAAAGAACTGAAAAGATCACATCCAACATCTAACCCATATTTTCGAAAGGTGTAGGAAATATAGAATATATTTAAACCCTAAGAAAACTATCTTTGGTGTCGAGGAAGGGAAATTACTAGGTCATATTATATCTCAAGCAGGAATTCGCATAGATCCAGAATGAATTAAGGAAATAGATCAGCTTCTTTGGGAAAATTAATTTTGTGAGGAAGTTCATGCCCACTTTTGCTGAAACTATCAAACCCTTACAAAAACTGATTCGCAAGAATGCGGATTTTAAGTGGGATGATGAGAAAATAATTTATTTCAACAACATTAAGAATGCCATATCTCAAGCTCTGGTGTTGCGGAGCCCCAAATTTAGTAAATATGTCTTCCTCTATACTTTCACCTCCGACCAATCCTTATCTGCAGTTTTGACCCAGAAGGATGATGATAACAATGAGGTCCTGATATCGTTCATGAGCACTAATATCCAAGGGGCCAAATTGAATTACCCTACTATAGACAAACATGCTTATGTGGTGTACAAAGCAGTAACAAATTTCATATCTTACATCCTAAAAAATCACACCAAAGTCATCATGCCTCATCCTGTAGTCTGATCCCTATTCACTCAAAAGGAGATGGGGGAGAGAAGAGGAAATTGGATGGAATTTGTCCAAGAATTTTATCTAGATATAAAAACTACCAAAATAGTTAAGGGACAAGGATTTGTGTAAATTGGTCGCAGAATCTCAAGACCGATTAAATGAAGACCCCAAACGGGTGAATGAATTAGCATTATTGTGTAGTGAATCTTTATATGTTCCCCTAGGGAAAGAGTCCTGTTATGGAAAATTGATTTACCTCCCACATCATGGAACCTGCCCAGAAAACATAAACCCTAAGGAAAGGAGAGATCTCATACTAAAATATGCACAATGTCGCCTCATAAATTCAGTACTTTTTCACATAAATTATGATGGGGTACTCTTGAGATGTCTCGAACGTGAAGATGAAGATAAGGTTCTGAGGGAGCTCCATGATGGTCCCGTGGGTGGAAACTTTATAGGGAATACCACTACTCACAAAATACTGAGAGATGACTATTACTGGCCTACTCTATTTAGAGACGCTCATACGTATGCTAGAAACTGTAAAACTTGTCAAATGAGCACAGGGAGAGAAAAGAGAGAAGTTGTCCCACTCCAACCAGTGAACATATCCATACCATTCGAGAAATGGGGGTTATATGGCATAGGATATATTACCCTGAGTTCTTCAAAACAACATAGATACATATTGACTGCTACATACTATTTTACGAAATGGGCAAAGGCCATCCCTCTGACTCACGTGAATGAAAAAGTCATAATCCAATTCATAGAGAAAAAAATGATCACAAGGTTTGGTATGCCTTTCATTCTTATTTTTGAGAATGTAGCTTACTTTTCTTCCACTCTATTAATATATTTTTCTCTAGACAAAGGAATCATAGTAAAATACTTTGCAAACTACTATCCACAAGGGAATGGAGTGGCAAAATCAACCAGTAAGAACCTAGTGGATATTGAATAAAACAGTTGCAGGTAATCATAGGAATTGGAATATATCTCTTCATAATTCCTTATGGTCCAATAGATTAACACCCAAGGAACCTATAGGGAACTCCCCATACTTTCTAGTATATGGAAAAGAAGCCATTCTCCCAAATGGGTTATATGTTCCATATCTTCAACTAGCTCAGGGATCTAGAGGACAAACCTCATCAGTTATTCAACAGAGAATTGATACCATCCTCATGTTGGATGAATAAAGGGAGAAATCAAAATCAAAGTTCATTGCTCATCAGCGGATAGTAAAAATATGGTTTGGCAAGCATAAGGCCAAAGAGAAGAGGTTTGAGGTAGGAGACTTAGTCTTGAAATGGGATAGAGAAAATGAACGTAAGGGAAAACATTCGAAGTTTCAGAATATATGGCTCAGACCTTTCTAGGTATCCGATAAACTTAGGGTAGACATGTATCGGTTGAAAAATCTAAGGGGGGAACTCGACGCCCTCCCAATGAACAACCAAATACTAAAATAATATTTATGTTAAAAAAAATAAAAATGTGTGTGTGTGTTTTCATGCTATTTTATGATTAGGATAAATGTGTAGGTGTAGGAGTCCTTTTATTCCTATTTTTTCTTTTTGTTTGTAATTTTCTTGCAATAAAGTTGTGTTTCACAAGGCATTGGTTGACCTAAATAAATATGGTGTGGAAAACTCTTCTCCTAACTCATGCTTACATGCAACACAAGAAACATTGGGCAATTACATTTTTTCCTTCAAATATTTCTATATCTAATCTTTGCAAGAAAACAACCTTAGCGAGCAGTGACATGTCCAACCGGTGGTCTGGTAAAGCCTAAGGAAAATATGGAAAGTTGAAAAGGACCACATGTACCTCTAGACATAGCTAGGAGGAATTTCACCTTAACCATTTCATCTTGTAGATAATAGACATCCTCCTCTGGACTCACTCACTCAGGGCATCTTTGCTAGAAATAAATCAATTATATTAATGAGTGCAAAGTAGGAGAGGGTAAGAAGATAAATCTGTCGGGGCTATGGATGCTCACTGGAAGTGGAGCAAGTTTTGTGACATCGAGGTGACTCTATTGGGGATATGGACACTCGTTGGTAGCGAAGAAACACCATAGCAAGTGAATGATGATAACTAAAATGGCCTTGTGCCATTGAATGTATTACCTAGCTCTTGTCAAAATGGGCGTGGGTCATGGTCAAGAGGAACGAAGATGTAATAAAGGTTAAAAATCCATAGGTGGGCTCGGACTCACGAACCAAAGAAATTATAAATGCAAGGATAGGGAAGACTCTAATAAAAGAAAATCTAGTTAGTTTTTCAACCAGCTTCTGCATCATCTAAGCCTGAGGGTACTACTTTTTTTCTTTGTCTTTTGTTGTCTGAATAGAGTCCACTGTGGAGGGATTGCTAAAATTTTTTTCATATATTTCCATTGATCAAAGTCAATTTGTTTGAACCTATCAATGTGAGCACCTTTGTGTCTGAAATAACTAGGCCTTTTAACTAAGAACTTGCAGCTAAAATTATGACTAGGGCACCTATGTTCAATGTCAGAAAAATCCAAATGACCACACAGTAACGATAATTGTTGATCATCGATGCACCATCGACATCGGTAAAAGGTGGAGTTAGTTTTCATTATTTATTCACCACAAAGAATTCAAAGATAGTGGATCCCCATTGGCATTGGAAGAATTCAATAGGTATAAACATTCACAAGAGTCGTGATAAACCTACGATAGTCAATGAGGGATGTGCTTGGCTGGGGTCAATGAAATCTCAAAGGGTCAAATCATTGAAATTTTTACATGAACACATCATCAATTGCCAACCCCTAATGCACTTTCGACATCGGCAATTTTCGAGGGAGTTAATCTGAGATCACTAGGTTAAGATTATCGTTGAACACTGATCCTTGATGTTATAGAAAGATTTGCCTCACCCTATACAATCTTGCCCAGAAGGCCTTTTTTCCATTTCACCATGCAGACTTATCTTCCATGCTTATAAAATCCAGAGCCAAAAATAAATATTTTTCCACATGTACGCATCTTGCCTACTATACAACATGCGTATACACAAGATGCTCCACTACAGCCCACGTACATTGGGATTTGTGCTAGAAAATGAAAATTAATGTCTGGTTTCCATGTCATGAAAGGAGATATATGATCATTGGCCTTCCACATATTGGAAATGTTCTGACTCGGCCCTTCAGTTCCATTTTGAAGTCTATAAATGGGCCAATTCTGAGCTATGGAAAGAGGAGAAAGAATTCAAATTTGAGAGAAAATTTACTCTAGAGAAATGATTTACTTCATATTGAGTCTGCATCCCTTTGACCATTAAGTCTGAACACGGTGTTCATCCCCCAAGATCTTCCCTTATTGATTGAGAATCTCATTGTTTCTCTCTTATGAGCTTGCCTTTGGTGGAGGATTGAAGTGGTGGAGGCCCAGCTGGAAGGAACTTAATTTCTCGGTTCTGAACCGTGCTGACATGAAAATCTGTAACATTTTCACTTCCGCTGATCATTTATTAATATAAATACTCTTTTCCCGTCTAATTGATATCTTGCAAATATATTGAATTATTATTCCATGGGCGTATTTGTCATGTTTATTAATGGATTATGCTATTGAATGTGCTAACACCATATAATATCACCATATGCTTTCTTTATTTGGTTGTTGAGGACTAGTTGCAGGTGTATTACTTTGGGTCGAGTGATCAATGGTGGACTTCATAGAACATCTGGACAAGGTAAGCCTTTTATCTTGTCTTGATAACATATTTTTTTATATAGCATACTTGAGAAGAGAGTTGATTTCTGCAATCATTTCCATCTGTTGTGGTTTACCCTACCCATAGAGAGAATTTCCTCATAATAGAATTGGCGACTCCATTGGGGATTGGATCTTATTTCTTAGGGTTTGGAGTACTTTTCTCCTTAGATTTCTCTCGTTCTTATGGTGTTTCTTGTTGTATAATTTCTTGACAACCTATGTTCACTATGGGTCTGAGTTTTCATCTTTTATCCCTTGCCTAGCCTTGTTTTGAAACATATTCATGATTTTTTCCTTGACAATCGCGTATATACGCAGGTTGTCCTTCTGTAAGATGCTTATATACGCTTTGTTTTCCTGGACAGTCACATACATCATTTTTCGTGGTGTGTTTGCTTGGTCTAGTGGTTGTTGGGTGGGATTTGATGTTTTCTAATCCTTCTTGGGTCTCTGTAGTGCCTATTAAGTGCTTGTTGGATGACTGGAAACATATCTTTGGTTGAATTTCTGGGCAAAGTCTTTCTCATCACCTTTTCATTTTTTATTGTCCTTGTACATTGGGTTGGGTCTCTCTTATGAGCTTGCCTTTGGTGGAGGATTGAAGTGGTGGAGGCCCAACTGGAAGGAACTTAATTTCTCGGTTCTGAACCGTGCTGACACGAAAATCTGTAACATTTTCACTTCTGCTGATCATTTATTAATATAAATACTCTTTTCCCGTCTAATTGATATCTTGCAAATATATTGAATTATTATTCCATGGGAATATTTGTCATGTTTATTAATGGATTATGCTATTGAATGCTCTAACACAATATAATATCACCATATGCTTTCTTTATTTGGTTGTTGAGGACTAGTTGCAGGTGTATTGCTTTGGGTCGAGTGATCAATGGTGGACTTCATAGAACATCTGGACAAGGTAAGCCTTTTATCTTGTCTTGATAACATATTTTTTTATATAGCATACTTGAGAAGAGAGTTGATTTNCATCATGCCTCATCCTGTAGTCTGATCCCTATTCACTCAAAAGGAGATGGGGGAGAGAAGAGGAAATTGGATGGAATTTGTCCAAGAATTTTATCTAGATATAAAAACTACCAAAATAGTTAAGGGACAAGGATTTGTGTAAATTGGTCGCAGAATCTCAAGACCGATTAAATGAAGACCCCAAACGGGTGAATGAATTAGCATTATTGTGTAGTGAATCTTTATATGTTCCCCTAGGGAAAGAGTCCTGTTATGGAAAATTGATTTACCTCCCACATCATGGAACCTGCCCAGAAAACATAAACCCTAAGGAAAGGAGAGATCTCATACTAAAATATGCACAATGTCGCCTCATAAATTCAGTACTTTTTCACATAAATTATGATGGGGTACTCTTGAGATGTCTCGAACGTGAAGATGAAGATAAGGTTCTGAGGGAGCTCCATGATGGTCCCGTGGGTGGAAACTTTATAGGGAATACCACTACTCACAAAATACTGAGAGATGACTATTACTGGCCTACTCTATTTAGAGACGCTCATACGTATGCTAGAAACTGTAAAACTTGTCAAATGAGCACAGGGAGAGAAAAGAGAGAAGTTGTCCCACTCCAACCAGTGAACATATCCATACCATTCGAGAAATGGGGGTTATATGGCATAGGATATATTACCCTGAGTTCTTCAAAACAACATAGATACATATTGACTGCTACATACTATTTTACGAAATGGGCAAAGGCCATCCCTCTGACTCACGTGAATGAAAAAGTCATAATCCAATTCATAGAGAAAAAAATGATCACAAGGTTTGGTATGCCTTTCATTCTTATTTTTGAGAATGTAGCTTACTTTTCTTCCACTCTATTAATATATTTTTCTCTAGACAAAGGAATCATAGTAAAATACTTTGCAAACTACTATCCACAAGGGAATGGAGTGGCAAAATCAACCAGTAAGAACCTAGTGGATATTGAATAAAACAGTTGCAGGTAATCATAGGAATTGGAATATATCTCTTCATAATTCCTTATGGTCCAATAGATTAACACCCAAGGAACCTATAGGGAACTCCCCATACTTTCTAGTATATGGAAAAGAAGCCATTCTCCCAAATGGGTTATATGTTCCATATCTTCAACTAGCTCAGGGATCTAGAGGACAAACCTCATCAGTTATTCAACAGAGAATTGATACCATCCTCATGTTGGATGAATAAAGGGAGAAATCAAAATCAAAGTTCATTGCTCATCAGCGGATAGTAAAAATATGGTTTGGCAAGCATAAGGCCAAAGAGAAGAGGTTTGAGGTAGGAGACTTAGTCTTGAAATGGGATAGAGAAAATGAACGTAAGGGAAAACATTCGAAGTTTCAGAATATATGGCTCAGACCTTTCTAGGTATCCGATAAACTTAGGGTAGACATGTATCGGTTGAAAAATCTAAGGGGGGAACTCGACGCCCTCCCAATGAACAACCAAATACTAAAATAATATTTATGTTAAAAAAAATAAAAATGTGTGTGTGTGTTTTCATGCTATTTTATGATTAGGATAAATGTGTAGGTGTAGGAGTCCTTTTATTCCTATTTTTTCTTTTTGTTTGTAATTTTCTTGCAATAAAGTTGTGTTTCACAAGGCATTGGTTGACCTAAATAAATATGGTGTGGAAAACTCTTCTCCTAACTCATGCTTACATGCAACACAAGAAACATTGGGCAATTACATTTTTTCCTTCAAATATTTCTATATCTAATCTTTGCAAGAAAACAACCTTAGCGAGCAGTGACATGTCCAACCGGTGGTCTGGTAAAGCCTAAGGAAAATATGGAAAGTTGAAAAGGACCACATGTACCTCTAGACATAGCTAGGAGGAATTTCACCTTAACCATTTCATCTTGTAGATAATAGACATCCTCCTCTGGACTCACTCACTCAGGGCATCTTTGCTAGAAATAAATCAATTATATTAATGAGTGCAAAGTAGGAGAGGGTAAGAAGATAAATCTGTCGGGGCTATGGATGCTCACTGGAAGTGGAGCAAGTTTTGTGACATCGAGGTGACTCTATTGGGGATATGGACACTCGTTGGTAGCGAAGAAACACCATAGCAAGTGAATGATGATAACTAAAATGGCCTTGTGCCATTGAATGTATTACCTAGCTCTTGTCAAAATGGGCGTGGGTCATGGTCAAGAGGAACGAAGATGTAATAAAGGTTAAAAATCCATAGGTGGGCTCGGACTCACGAACCAAAGAAATTATAAATGCAAGGATAGGGAAGACTCTAATAAAAGAAAATCTAGTTAGTTTTTCAACCAGCTTCTGCATCATCTAAGCCTGAGGGTACTACTTTTTTTCTTTGTCTTTTGTTGTCTGAATAGAGTCCACTGTGGAGGGATTGCTAAAATTTTTTTCATATATTTCCATTGATCAAAGTCAATTTGTTTGAACCTATCAATGTGAGCACCTTTGTGTCTGAAATAACTAGGCCTTTTAACTAAGAACTTGCAGCTAAAATTATGACTAGGGCACCTATGTTCAATGTCAGAAAAATCCAAATGACCACACAGTAACGATAATTGTTGATCATCGATGCACCATCGACATCGGTAAAAGGTGGAGTTAGTTTTCATTATTTATTCACCACAAAGAATTCAAAGATAGTGGATCCCCATTGGCATTGGAAGAATTCAATAGGTATAAACATTCACAAGAGTCGTGATAAACCTACGATAGTCAATGAGGGATGTGCTTGGCTGGGGTCAATGAAATCTCAAAGGGTCAAATCATTGAAATTTTTACATGAACACATCATCAATTGCCAACCCCTAATGCACTTTCGACATCGGCAATTTTCGAGGGAGTTAATCTGAGATCACTAGGTTAAGATTATCGTTGAACACTGATCCTTGATGTTATAGAAAGATTTGCCTCACCCTATACAATCTTGCCCAGAAGGCCTTTTTTCCATTTCACCATGCAGACTTATCTTCCATGCTTATAAAATCCAGAGCCAAAAATAAATATTTTTCCACATGTACGCATCTTGCCTACTATACAACATGCGTATACACAAGATGCTCCACTACAGCCCACGTACATTGGGATTTGTGCTAGAAAATGAAAATTAATGTCTGGTTTCCATGTCATGAAAGGAGATATATGATCATTGGCCTTCCACATATTGGAAATGTTCTGACTCGGCCCTTCAGTTCCATTTTGAAGTCTATAAATGGGCCAATTCTGAGCTATGGAAAGAGGAGAAAGAATTCAAATTTGAGAGAAAATTTACTCTAGAGAAATGATTTACTTCATATTGAGTCTGCATCCCTTTGACCATTAAGTCTGAACACGGTGTTCATCCCCCAAGATCTTCCCTTATTGATTGAGAATCTCATTGTTTCTCTCTTATGAGCTTGCCTTTGGTGGAGGATTGAAGTGGTGGAGGCCCAGCTGGAAGGAACTTAATTTCTCGGTTCTGAACCGTGCTGACATGAAAATCTGTAACATTTTCACTTCCGCTGATCATTTATTAATATAAATACTCTTTTCCCGTCTAATTGATATCTTGCAAATATATTGAATTATTATTCCATGGGCGTATTTGTCATGTTTATTAATGGATTATGCTATTGAATGTGCTAACACCATATAATATCACCATATGCTTTCTTTATTTGGTTGTTGAGGACTAGTTGCAGGTGTATTACTTTGGGTCGAGTGATCAATGGTGGACTTCATAGAACATCTGGACAAGGTAAGCCTTTTATCTTGTCTTGATAACATATTTTTTTATATAGCATACTTGATAAGAGAGTTGATTTCTGCAATCATTTCCATCTATTGTGGTTTACCCTACCCATAGAGAGAATTTCCTCATAATAGAATTGGCGACTCCATTGGGGATTGGATCTTATTTCTTAGGGGTTGGAGTACTTTTCTCCTTAGATTTCTCTCGTTCTTATGGTGTTTCTTGTTGTATCATTTCTTGACAACCTATGTTCACTATGGGTCTGAGTTTTCATCTTTTATCCCTTGCCTGGCCTTGTTTTGAAACATATTCATGATTTTTTCCTTGACAATCGTGTATATACGCAGGCTGTCCTTCTGTAAGATGCTTATATATGCTCTATTTTCCTGGACTGTCACATACATCATTTTTCGTGGTGTGTTTGATTGGTCTAGTGGTTGTTGGGTGGTATTTGATGTTTTATAATCCTTCTTGGGTCTCTGTAGTGCCTATTAAGTGCTTCTTGGATGACTGGAAACATATCTTTGGTTGAATTTCTGGGCAAAGTCTTTCTCATCACCTTTTCATTTTTTATTGTCCTTGTACATTGGGTTGGGTCTCTCTTATGAGCTTGCCTTTGGTGGAGGATTGAAGTGGTGGAGGCCCAACTGGAAGGAACTTAATTTCTCGGTTCTGAACCGTGCTGACACGAAAATCTGTAACATTTTCACTTCTGCTGATCATTTATTAATATAAATACTCTTTTCCCGTCTAATTGATATCTTGCAAATATATTGAATTATTATTCCATGGGAATATTTGTCATGTTTATTAATGGATTATGCTATTGAATGCTCTAACACAATATAATATCACCATATGCTTTCTTTATTTGGTTGTTGAGGACTAGTTGCAGGTGTATTGCTTTGGGTCGAGTGATCAATGGTGGACTTCATAGAACATCTGGACAAGGTAAGCCTTTTATCTTGTCTTGATAACATATTTTTTTATATAGCATACTTGAGAAGAGAGTTGATTTCTGCAATCATTTCCATATGTTGTGGTTTACCCTACCCATAGAGAGAATTTCCTCATAACAGAATTGGTGACTCCATTGGGGATTGGATCTTATTTCTTAGGGTTTGGAGTACTTTTCTCCTTAGATTTCTCTCATTCTTATGGTGTTTCTTGTTGTATAATTTATTGACAACCTATGTTCACTATGGGTCTGATTTTTCATCTTTTATCCCTTGCCTGGCCTTGTTTTGAAACATATTCATGATTGTTTCCCTGACAATCACGTATAGACGCAGGTTGTCCTTCTGTAAGATGCTTATTTATGCTTTGTTTTCCTGGACAGTCACATACATCATTTTTCGTGGTGTGTTTGCTTGGTCTGGTGGTTGTTGGGTGGGATTTGATGTTTTCTAAGCCTTCTTGGGTCTCTGTAGTGCCTGTTAAGTGCTTGTTGGATGACAGGAAACATATCTTTGGTTGAATTTATGGGCAAAGTCTTTCTCATCACCTTTTCATTTTTTATTGTCTTTGTACATTGGGTTGGGCGTTTTGCTGCTTGGTATCCTACATGAGTTATATTTTCTATACACAGTAGGAATATATATCAAGTTACTTTTCAGTCCATTCTTTTTCATTTTTATTATATTGAAAGTACAAAAAAATAGGCATTTTGCATTGCTTGGCATTTTCGTCTTTTGAGTCCTTGTCATTAGCTTAGTGAATATAGTGAAAGATTTCATTTTACTTCAGAATTGTAGAGTTGAAATCGAAAATTGCATTGTTTTTTAGAAGTATATCATTCATTGAAAGTTAAAGTTAGGACTTTTCATTATTTTCATATTTAATTTTCTTGCAGAGTCATAAAACCATGAGTTTCACTACCATGCCTTTTTGAGTAATCACGGCCACTAAAATTAACACTATAATTTAAAATTGATTAGTCACGATTTTATTTTCTAGGGTGCACAAACTAGATTAGGATTTAGTGCCTCAGAATAGGATTTTGTGTTAAAATGATTAACTAAGGAAAATTCCCCGATTTTGAATGACACGATTAAACGAAGATGTTGGTTTCAAGTGCCATGTGTCTTTGTCGCATAAGGGATTTCACACGGTCTAGTTTCATCCCGAATCACCTTAAGGTTCTCTATGTCCTAGTCATACTTCCAAGTTATCTTTGTCACATCAGCTCTGTACGAAAAGATGGATCGGAATAGAAGTTTTTTCCCAGAGATATCAATGAACAATGTTTAAAGAGAAACCCCAACTATTGATCCACTAGTTAGATGAGAGAAATGATGGGATGTTTTCAGCATGAGATATGATCAGATCTTGTCATTTAATAGGCCGGTTAATGTTTCACCCCACATACATTATTACCCTCGTGCACTGATTGAACAATGGGAATTTGAAATTGTCGATAGGTCATGTTATAGCTCGTTCCCTCGCCATCGAACCACAATTGAATTTAATTTTAAACATAATGAAGATCTGGTGGCATATTTTGTTGAACCAAACTCATATCCCAAATTGAATAGATGATGTGATAAGGTAAGTTCATCTCTGTTTAAATCATGAAAAAAGCTTTGAACACTTTCATTTTTCACAAAAGTTTCCATTTCTAGAGCATCCAAAGAAGTTAAGCGAGCGTCCTGAGACTATGTTAATTCTCAGACCTTCAAAACTAGGTTAAGCTAGCAACATAAGTATGTGTTAAATTTGATCATTTCGGTGATCCTAATTTTTTATATATCAACATTTGGTCTTTTACACAGTGTCTAACTATGTTCTATCTGTAGGAAAAAATGCCTCCAATAAAACCAATGAAAACATGCTCCCCGAGAGCACCAAAGTTAAAGGAGGAAGAAATTGGTGAGGGTTCTTCTCCCAACACTACACGGTAGTTGGAATATGCTCCCGGGGAGGAGCTGGTTATCAAAACCTTGACCAAGAAAGCATTCATTCAACCCTTGGGTTTTGTCTATATAGAAGCGACCATAGGATCCAAAAATTCTCTCATACAGGGATAATTTTAAGGATGGAAATTTGTTTTAAAACGTAGAAACCTTGGCGAATCTTACTAATCCTTCATATGACAACAATAAATGTTTTGCGATACTTTTGTAAAATTATTCAAATTTATAAGGATTTTATATAGTTTTTATAAAATTTTGGCGATTTTTATGGTAAAATAATTTTATCCTATATAATTTGGGCAAATAATTTTTAAGATAGCGAATCTCATTTTTGGGAAAACCATCGAAAATTCCCCCATGAACGAAATTTAGCCCCTAAAATCATCCATGCTCCCATAGTGGGGAGATCTATTCAACAGAATCAATCGGGAGGATTACTCAGAGTATATCCCACAAAGAGACCCATATGTAAGGGTGCTCGATGACTAGGTGTTCCTGAATATCCGATGTTCATGCTTTCACATGGTATCCTATCAAACTCTAGTTTTCACATGAATTGAGATTTTGGGTTGGATGATAGATCATACAGACACTCAGAAATGCCTCATAAACGATCAGAACAGTGGGTGTGTTAGGGTTTTTCTCCCAACAGAGGTTCAAAAGTACTATAAAATCAGGGACCCAGAGGAGAGGCTGAACATAGACTTTGTGGTGAAATTCTATGAATTCCATGACACCCATCGGTTGATGGCCTCATGGTGGAAGGAGGACAATAAATTTACAAACTGGAGCAATGGTTGGTATGGGACAGATAACTTGAGGGTGCCATACATCTACTTGATGGCTCTCGTCTGCCGACTATATGGAAAAAAAGACTACTCCAAGTTCTCAAAAGCATGGATGCCCCCAGCATACACTGTGGAAATATCTGGAAGTAGCTTCAACTATGGATAAATAGTATCCAATAAATTGAGCATCTGTGTACATCAATATCAAACAATGAAAGAAGGGGAAGCACCAACTTTCCACATGGCCTCGTATCTGCTAGTTGTAATCTGCATGAGGAATTTATTCGCCGGGATGAATTTGAGTTCGCACGTTGCAGAAGTTCTTGTTCATGTATACTTGAACATATTATGGGAGAATAGGTACAATAAATCCTATTCCCTTATTTGCAATGAATTCATCTCCCGAATCTATTTCATTTTATTTAAAAAAGGAATACCCAAGGTTGTCTATAGCAACCAAAAAAATGATA
>JZKD02S2129228.1:0-13839 GCA_000966675.3 Picea glauca
GAAAGAGTACACCGAAGAATTCTACAGGCTCAACATTCGAGCTGGTCATCGGGAGAGTGATGACGAAAGGGTGGCGAGGTATCTGAATGGTCTCAGGTATGAAATTCAGGATGAATTAAGCATGGTTACCATCCGCACTGTTGAGGATGTGTACCAAATGGCTCTAAAAGCCGAAGAAAAGCTGAGCCGCAAGAAGGGACAGCGAGGGCGAGGCAGGAGCCAGCCTAGAGGCAAGGCGGTTGCCCAGAAAGAAATTCAAAAGCCCAAGGAGGATTGGAAGAAGCCTCAGGGAAGAGCTGAAAGAGGTGGAACCTCACAGCAGAGGAAGCAAAATGCTAAGTCGAGGAGGCAGCAAGATGATTAGCAAGGGGGATATGCTGACGCGAATACGTTTCCTCGTACCCGAGGTAGAGGAAGAGGTCGAGGAGGAGTTATCACATGTTTCACATGTGGTAAAGACGGTCATAAAGCTGTTGATTTTCCAGAAAGGAAGATGGACGGAGGAAGAGCTCACGTCGCTGAGGCGCAAAGGCGTGATGTAGAGGAAGAAGGCAACGAAAGTGGGAAGTCGCTGACAGTGCATAAGGTCCTTTTAAAACCCGAGAAAGAGGTGGACACAGCTCAGAGGTGCCAACTGTTCCGGACGACTTGCAAGACCCAGGGCTGGAAATGCAAGGTCATCGTGGACAGTGGGAGAACAGATAATCTCGTTTCGACCAAGATGGTGGAGAAATTGGAGCTGAAGACGCGCAAACACCCGAGTCCTTACAAAGTGACGTGGCTGCAGAAAGGACACCAGGTACGTGTTACAAAACAATGCTTGGTAAATTTTAAAATGGGTGATTATAGGGATGAAATCTTGTGTGATGTCATTCCCATGGATGTCTGTCATGTATTATTGGGGAGACCATGGCAGTTTGATAGACATGTTGTTCATGATGGGAGAATGAACACATACACCTTGGAGAAGGATGGGAAATCACACACGTTGCTGCCGATGAAAGATAAAGAAGCGAAACCAGAAGTTAGCAGCACGATACTTCTCATGAGTGGGAAGGAACTTCTCACAGAGTTGGGGAAGGATGAGGATCCACAATTCTTCGTTGTCAGAAAGCTGAGAATTGTCCTAACAAGCACAAGAGTGGACGACTTGCCAAAGGAGATTCAGCAACTGCTGGGAGAGTTCGCTGACATCATCGTGGACGAACTACCTCGTTCGTTGCCACCGATGCGGAGTGTGAGTCATCACATTGACCTCATACCAAGAGCAAGTTTTCCAAATAAGGCAGTGTACAGGTTGACGCCTCAGGAGAACGAGGAAGTCAAGAGGCAGGTTCAGGATCTGCAGGATAAGGGACTAGTGAGGGAGAGTCTTAGTCCATGTGTTGTTCCGACAGTACTGAGCCCAAAGAAGGATGGAGGCTGGAGGATGTGTACAGACTCCAGGGCCATAAACAAGATCACCATCAGGTACAGGTTTCCATTGCCGAGAATGGACGACTTGATGGATTGCCTGAGTGGGGAAAATTATTTCTCCAAGATAGATCTCAAGAGCGGATATCATCAGATCCGAATGAGAGAGGGAGGCGAATGGAAAACAGCATTCAAAACAAACGAGGGTTTGTACGAATGGCTGGTCATGCCATTTGGATTGACAAATGCACCCAACACTTTTATGAGGCTGATGAATGAAGTCGTGCGGGAATTCATTGGCAAGTTTGTGGTGGTATACCTGGACGATATACTGATTTTCAGTAAAACCAGGGCTGAGCATTTGAGGCATTTGGCCATAGTGATGAGAAGACTGCAATAGGAGAAGTTGCTGATCAACTTGAAGAAATGCTCGTTCATGCAGACAGAGCTCATTTATTTGGTTTTTGTAATCTCGGCAAATGAGTTGAAGATGGATCCTGAGAAGGTGAATGAAATCAAGAATTGGCCATCGCCGAGAAATATCTTTGAGGTAAGGAGCTTTCACGGGTTGGCAAGCTTCTATCGGAAATTCATTAGAAACTTCAGTGGAATCAGTGCTGCAATGATGGACACTGTGAAAAAGCGGCATAAATTTTTTCAGTGGACAGCCAAGGCTGAAAGAAGCTTCAATCTGTTGAAGCGGAAGATAACGGAGCAGCTGATTCTAGTGCTGCCAGATTTTCAGAAAACCTTCCAGGTGAAGTGTGACGCCAGCGGATATGTTGTTGGAGGGGTCTTGAGTCAGGATGACCAACCTGTTGCATATTACAGCGAGAAGCTGGATGATGCGAAGATAAATTACTCCACATACGACAAAGAATTCTATGCCATCATCCAGGCACTGAAGAAGTGGAGGCATTATCTCATACCCAAGGAATTCGTTTTGTACAGTGATAATCATGCACTACAATTCGTGAGTCAGTAGGAGAAGATGAACCAGAAGCATGCAAAGTGGGTAGAGTACATGCAAAATTTTACATTTGTCATAAAGCACATTTCGGGGACTGCAAACAAGGTGGCTGACGCCTTGAGTAGGAAATGCTTGTTGCTGCAGGAATTCAAGGTCAAGACTTTGGGTTTTGAAAACCTGAAAGATATGTATGCAGGTGACGCAGATTTTGGCGAGGCATACGAGGCAGCTGAGAATCCAGTTCTCAGGGATAGGAGTCCGTGGATTGACTACCTGATCCAGGATGGATTTCTTTTCAAAGGCAACCAATTGTGCATTCTAGATTGCTCTATGAGAGAGAATTTGGTGAAGGAAAAGCACAGCGGTGGCTTAGCAGGTCATTTCGGGCAGGACAAAACATTCGCCAAGCTGAGCGAATCATATTTTTGGTCGAGCATGCGTGCAGATGTGAAACGGTTTGTTGACAGGTGTCGAATATGTCAACATGCGAAGGGCCGAAAACAGAACACAGGGTTCTATCAGCCGTTGCCCATACCTGAGAGGCCATGGGAAGCCATCAGTATGGATTTTGTGTTGGGATTACCGAGAACTCAGCGAGGATTTGATTCCATTTTTGTTGTGGTGGACAGGTTTTCGAAGATGGCACATTTTATTCTGTGTCATAAAACCAGTGATGCGACCCACATCGCGAATTTGTTTTTCAAAGAGATTGTGCGATTGTATGGATTGCCGAGAAGCATAGTCTCGGATCGGGACACGAAGTTCATAGGTCACTTCTGGAGGACGCTATGGAAGAAGCTGGGGACTGAATTGGCATTCAGCTCAGCATACCATCCGCAGACAGATGGGCAAACAGAAGTGGTCAACAGAAACTTGGGGGATCTGTTGAGAAGCCTGGTGACGGAGCATCACACCAGTTGGGATCAAATCCTACCACAGGCAGAATTTGCGTACAACGATTCGGTGAATCGAATTACATGTAAGAGTCTGTTCCAGATTTTGTATGGGACACAGCCAAGAGGAGTGTCTGAGCTTAGAGAGTCAGAACAGGCTGACACTAGCAGCGTGAGAGCTGAGGAGTTTGCTGAGGTGATGCACGAACTTCACGCAGAGGTGAAGCAATGATTGAGCAAATCGAATCAGGAATACAAGCGCAGAGCCGATCAGAGGAAGAGGCAACTTCAGTTTGAAGTTGGCGACATGGTTCTGGCACACCTAAGGAAAGAAAGATTCCCGAGAGGAACATACAACAAGCTCAAGATGAAGAAGATTGGGCCATGCAAAATTCTGAGGAAATTTGGTGAGAATGCATATGAGCTTGAGTTGCCAGAGGGCATCGGGATATCTCCGATTTTCAACATTTCGGATTTATACCCCTACAGGGTTGATGAAGCAGAGGCTAGAACTGAAGGACCAGTGATCGAGTGGCAGAAGCAATTGCCTGTTGCACAGAAACCGCATATGGAGTGCATACTGGATCAGCGAGAAGGCAGAAAGACCAGACGGAAGCAGTATTTTGAATACCTGGTAAAATGGAAGAACCACCCAGTGGAGGACACCAGCTGGGAGACAGACGCAGTGATTTTGAAACATGGGCAGACTGTGCAGAAGCTCATGAGCAGGAGCCCATGAAATCTTTTGAGCTGAGGAGTATGATGCAGGAGCATCGCTCACTCCATCAAGCGAGCCAGCGTGTGGAAAGAAGAGACAGCTGGACAGTGCCAGCATTCAAATTTTGAAACATTGTAATATGGATGCGCCAAACATTAAATGTATTGATGTGATGAAGCGCACTTTGTATATGTAACGGACCTTGAGCGAATAATCTCTCGTCCTTAGGTAGCTGAGGCATTTACTTAAATTTAATGCAAGTAGATAGAATAATTAACTGTAGATTAGACAGTTTAGCTTTCGAGAGGGAAAATGAAGTATAGACACCCTCCCTTGTATCATTGTATTATCATCAAGAATTAGCATTGAGAGCAAGCAGAGAGCAGAGCAGAGAGAGCTGTGAAGAAACCTCCATGTACAGTTATTGAATTAATAAGAAGAGCTTTTGATTCAATTCCATGGACGTGTTTGATCTCTGTGTGTTGTTAGTACTGTTCTTGTGCATGTTTGCTTCTTTCTATGCTTATCTTTTATATGCTGCATATGTGATTGCATATCAGGTTAGAAACTTGAGAGAATGAGTTTCAATTGTTTCTCTTCTTAGGCCAGGAGATTCCTGCATCGAGTGCAGTTGAATACCTCCACATAGAGTGCGTCGAGGAGGCTAAGTAGTTGAACCTTTGTTCTCATTTCATTTAGAGTTGATTAGAGTTATTCGAGCCTTGCAGGCGAGTGCAGGACGAATTTTAGTCTCAGTAGCAAGTCTGAGAAGGGGAAGGTCGAAGCCGTTGTGAGCGTGAATGCGCAAGGGCCAGAAGACTTCATCACTTTCGGAGGTGATTGAAGGCCGAGCACAGGGAGCATGTTCGAGAAATTCTTGAAGGAGTCCGAGTTGATAAAATCTCAGGAGGGATAGCCCCTTTTGTTCGTTGAAGAAATCAACCCAGAAGAGGTCGCACAGGACGGAGGTGGTGGAGCATAGATCTCTTCATAGAGGAAGAGAATCGACAACTTGGAATCGTCGTGTAGGCTCGCGAAGTCCCGTGGATCGTTGGATCTGGGAGCAGGAGCGAGGCGGTTAACCCTCAGGCGCAGGGAGAATCATTTTCCGTTTCATATCAGCGAATCGGAGTTGGCCAGTGCAAAGGTTTCATGCACGTCGGAGTCGCGACGCGCGAATTCCCAATTTAGTGAGAGCCATCGACCCTCAGTTGGACAGGTGGCGCAAATCCGGAGTATCGGGGTTTCGGTACTCGGGGTTTCCAACAGCAGAGAGTGGGTATAGTGGATCCGCGATCCGCGAAGTCCCGAGATTAACGTGGCAGCGTGGGCCCCGAGAGACTTAGTGGAGGACAGGTGGCCTCACATCAGGGATCGGCACTTTGGCACTCGGGGATTTGAAATACAAGGACTCGGCATCGCGAATAGCGATACCCCGAGGTTGACCGTTGACCATCAGGGGTCGGAGTTTCGGCAGTTGAGTGACGGGGAGCAGTGTCACGAATCTCGCAATATCGCGAGACCCGATCTCCCGATTTCCGACAGCGAGGGATCGCCGAGGAAGGTGTACTGTGGGTAGAAGACTCCCGAGGGAGTTGGAAGAGCTTGGACTCTTCGGGCCGAGGTTTGTGAAGGTCCTGGTGGGGCGACTGTGCCGTCGAGGGTGCGGGTTGCAGTCAAATTTCATACTATATTTCAATCCAAAGGCATGATTAATGAACAAAGGTTTGTCAAGGAGATGTACATTGACTTGTTACTCAAAAGGTTTCCCTCAAACAAGAAATAATCTTCTATTAGGATTTGACCCTACCATGGTTGACGCAGACATTGATGATGACCGTCATTGATAAATCTCTTGGGTTGGATAGTTTCCCATCTAAGTTTTTTAAAGCCACATGAGATTGTTTTGGGAATGACCTATCAAGGGTTTACAATAGAAGTTGTCAAAGAAGATCTGTATCCCTCTTATCAACAAATGTTTCAACAAATTCATTCTCAAATATAGGGGGGTGGGGGGGGAATTGATTACAAGTTGTTGGGAAACTACTCTTCTCAATGTTTCATATAAGATTTTGGACAAGGCCTTAGCCTTGTGGCTTTGCTAAATCTTACCTTAGGGCATCGAGGCAAAGTAGATTGGTTTCATTTGATGTTGATTTATCTTTGGCAATGTAGTAGTTTTTTGAGAGGGTATGGAATGGGCCAAATGCCTCAGGTTGAAATCACTATTCATCAAGTTGGAATTTGAGAAAACATATGGCCGCATTGAATGGTCATTGATTTTGTCTTTTTTATAGGATCTAGGCTTTGGTCATTCTTTTATCCAAGTGGTGGAGACCCTATTCTTGGATGCTTAAGCCTATCTGCATGTTACTCAAGCTAAATTTGAGGAATTTGATAAGTCCAAATTGATTAGATAAGGTATCCCTTTGACCCAACCCTATTTTTAATGGTTGATTAGGCAAGGTTTCCCTTTGGCCTTGACCCTATATTTGATGGTCGATTAGTCAAGGTTTCCCTCTATCCCTTGGCTACGTCTTTCATCACTAGTCTCCTCAATGCTTAATTAAATGCATTCCCCTACCCAAGTTTGATATTTATCAAATGGGAAATGGTTATTTTCTTGAAAACTCTTTTCTTACTATCTTGGGAGAAAAAAATTCAGTGGACAATACTATCAAATATATCCAAATTTTTAATGAGGCCTCAATTTMTAAACTTCAAAAGGTCAAAACCCAATGTGACATGTTAAYAAACTAACCTATCAASGGTGGGATTAGATTCAATGTGGTCAAGTATTTAAATTTTTAGGTATCCCATTTTCTTTTCAATATTTGCTAAAAACACTATGGGAGGTGGTATTGCAATGAATAGCTAGGAAAACAAACAAGTAGATTTTACTRCATCTATYCTTAACAATTGGATTATAGATCAATTGCAAGTTTCTTTTTTCCACTCAGGCATAGTATTCATCTTGTTGGGTTCCATCATTACGAACTGTCAATSTCTAGAGAAGCTCCTCTAAAATATTYRCAATGTCATTGTGTATGGAAAAATGGTTTCCATTGGGTTAATTAGGGGATTTGTTGTAGTACAAAGGAATAGTTTGACTTGGCGATTTCTTCAAGCCCATATCCTATTTGAAAAAAGGGTGATTAAGTTTGTGGAAGTTCCATGTAGCTAGAAAGTGTTCCTACAAAATATCATTCTAAGAGGAGCCCTATTAGGGAAAAAGCATTGGAAAAATATCAATTTACAAACTTTATTGTTGACTTGAACCAAAGTCCAAATATATGGTACCTTTGTGGATTATATTATTTAGAAGGCCTCAAAATATGTCAAGAATCACCTATTTTAGAAGTTTTCTTCTCTTCATGATACATGCCTACTATTCGAAGATCATTGTATTTGTTGGTCTCCCTTGATGATGTGTGAAGGAAAAAGTTTGGAATATTCTTATTTTTTCTCATCTAAGTGGTTATTCATGAAGGGTATCATCAAAGCATTGGATCTCTTTTATGGTTGCACACACAACTAGAAGTTGTGGGCATCTTTCAAAAACATAAGTTCCTTTCTTGGTCCAGTATGCCTATAATTGAGTGGGTCCAAAACTTTTTCATTGATGACCTTTTCCTCAAGTTGGGAGTGCCTATCTTGGAATTGTTGTAGAAAGATTAGAACTAGAATTACTCTAAAGGATTCATGAATTATAAACTAGCCAATAGGTATCGATAGCTTAGCTCCAAACCAGTCCTAGATTCCAAGTTAAACAAGATTTGTATATTAGCCTCTAAATAGTCTACCTGGTTATTTCATATCCTATCTATTTTGTAATCCTTTATTGAGTCTAAGAAGTTTGTATATGCACTCTCCTTGCTTATAGGTTAACTTCCTATTGGGAAACACTTGAAGTATTTGGGAGTGTCTTAGTAGAATTTTCCTTTCAACTATAAATCTTAGGGGGGGTGTGGTTGGCATGATATTAAAAGTTGGTGGACAATTATTCCTCTCAATGTTTTATACAATATTTTGGCCAAGGCTTTAGCCTTGAAATTTTATTACATCTTACCTTAGGGAATTAGGGAAAATTAAATTGGTTTCATTTGACATTGATTTATCTTTGATAATGTATTAGTTTCTTGGGAGGGTATGGAATGGGCTAGATTCCTTGAGTTGAAATCACTATTTATCAATTTTGAATTTGAGAAAACATATGACCACATTGAATAGTCATTTATTTTTTCCTTGCTATAGGTTCTAATCTTTGGTATTTTTTTATCCAAGTGGTGGACATGCTAATCTCATATGCTTAAGCCTATTCATAGGTTAATCAAGCTAAACCTAAGGAATTTGGTATGTCTAATTAAATTAGGCAAGGTTTAACTCTTGCCCCAACCCTATATTTTATGATTGTAGATTCCCTTGGCTAGCTCCTTTATCACCGGTCTCCTCAAGGGTTGATCAAAGGCATTCCCCTACTCAGGTCTAGAATTTATCAAATGGGCATTCAACATTTTCCCGTGACTCTTTTATTACTATCTTGGGAGGAAACAATTCAATGGAAAACACCATGGAATATATCCAAACTTTTAATGAGGCCTCATTTTCTAAACTTCAAAACGCCAAAAACCATTGTGACATGTTATCTTAGGATGACATCCTTGGTTGCATAACCTATCAAAGGTGGGATTAAATTCAATGTGGTCAAACATTTAAATTTATGGGGATCCTCTTTCCTTTGCTAAAATCACTTTGGTAGGTGGTGTTGCAATGAATAGCTAAGAAAGAAGACAAGTGGATTTCACTAACTCTATCCTTATAAATAAAATTCTAGATATATTCCAAGTTTCTTGTTTCCACCCATGTGCATTATTCATCTTGTTGGGTTCCATCCATTACTACCTAGTAGTGGCTAGAGAATATCCTATGAAACATTCTCAATGCTACCATGTATGAGTAAACGGATTCCATCGAGTTAATTGGGAACTTTATTGTAGTCCGAAATAATAGGGTGGTTTTAGGATGATTTGGTGATTTTATCAATCAAATTTCCTATGTGAAAAATGGGTGATTACCTAGGGTTGTGGAAGGGAAATACAACGAAAACATGCACCTATAAAATATCATTATGAGAGGAGACCTATTACAGAAAAAGTGTTGGAAAATATCAACTTATAGACTTTTTCCTTGACTTTGACCAAAGTCCAAATCTAGGGTACCTTTGTGGCTTAGAGTATATATAAGGCCTCAAAAGATATCAAGAATCACCTATTTTAGAAGGTTTCTTCTCTTCGTACATGCCTACTATTCAACAATAATTGTATTTCGTGGCCTCCCTTGATGATGTGTGAAGGGAAAAATTTGGAAGATTTTTCTTGTTCCTCATCCAAGTTGTTGTTCAAAAAATGTAGCATTAGATCTCTTATATGGTTCCACACTGGAAGTTGTGGGAATATTTCAAAAAAACATGTTCAACTTTCTCGGTCCAATAGGCCTATAATCGAGTGGGTCCAAGATTTTTTCATTGATGATCTCTTCCTTAAATTGGGAGTGTCTAGCTTGGTGTTACAGTGGTAGATATATTAGAAGTGGAATTAGTCCAAAGTCTTCATGAAAAGTATAAACCAACCAATGAGTTTCAACATCTTAGCTCCAAGGTAGTCATATATGCTAAGTTAAACAAGCTTTGGAGACTAGCCTCTAAATAGTCTACCTAGTTATTTCAAATCCTATATATTTTGCAATCCTTTATTGAGTCTAAGAAGGTTGTATATGCTTGCTCCTTGCTTCTGGGTGACCTTCCTCTTGGGAAACACATGAAGTATTTGGGAGTGTCTTAGTAGAAGTGCCATTTCTACCACAAAAATGAGATTGCCAAGCACTTCCTACAGTTTTGTCCATATGCCAAGTTATTCTAGGAATGGGCCTTAAACTTATGTGGTCAACTTATCCTTGGGTTTGTAAGATGGAAGTCCACTCTCCTTGGTAAAAGGTTCCCTTNTGGTTGGCATGATATTAAAATTTGGTGGACAATTATTCCTCTCAATGTTTTATACAATATTTTGGCCAAGGCTTTAGCCTTGAAATTTTATTACATCTTACCTTAGGGCATTAGGTAAAAGTAAGTTGGTTTCATTTGACATTGATTTATCTTTGATAATGTATTAGTTTCTTGGGAGGGTATGGAATGAGCTAGATTCCTTGAGTTGAAACCACTATTTATCAATTTTGAATTTGAGAAAACATATGACCGCATTGAATGGTCATTTATTTTTTCCTTTCTATAGGTTCTAGGCTTTGGTAATTTTTTATCCAAGTGGTGGACACACTATTCTCATATGCTTAAGCCTATTCATAGGTTAATCAAGCTAAAATTGAGGAATTTGGTATGTCTAATTCAATTAGGCAAGGTTTAAATCTTGCCCCAACCCTATATTTTATGATTGTAGATTCCCTTGGCTACCTCCTTTATCACCGGTCTCCTCAAGGGTTGATCAAAGGCATTCCCCTACTCAGGTCTAGAATTTATCAAATGGGCATTCAACATTTTCTTGTGACTCTTTTCTTACTATCTTGAGAGGAAAAAAGTCAATGGAAAACACCATGGAATATATCCAAACTTTTAATGAGGCCTCATTTTCTAAACTTCAAAAGGCCAAAAACCATTGTGACATGTTATCTTAGGATGACATCCTTGGTTGGATAACCTATCAAGGGTGGGATTAAATTCAATGTGGTCAAACATTAAAATTTATGGGGATCCTCTTTCCTTTGCTAAAATCACTTTGGTAGGTGGTGTTGCAATGAATAACTAAGAAAGAAGAAAAGTGGATTTCACTAACTCTATCCTTAGAAATCAAATTCTAGATATATTCCAAGTTTCTTGTTGCCACCCATGTGCATTATTTATCTTGTTGGGTTCCATCCATTACGACCTAGTAGTGGCTAGAGAATATCCTATGAAACATTCTCAATGCTACCATGTATGAGTAAAGGGATTCCATCGAGTTAATTGGGAACTTTATTGTAGTCCAAAATAATAGGGTGTTTTTTGGATGATTTGGTGATTTTATCAATCCAATTTCCTATGTGAAAAATGGGTGATTACCTAGGGTTGTGGAAGGTCAATACAGTGAAAACATGCACCTATAAAATATCATTATGAGAGGAGACCTATTACAGAAAAAGTGTTGGAAAATATCAACTTACTGACTTTTTCCTTGACTTTGACCAAAGTCCAAATCTAGGGTACTTTTGTGGATTAAAGTATATATAAGGCCTCAAAAGATGTCAATAATCACCTATTTTAGAAGGTTTCTTCTCTTCGTACATGCCTACTATTCAACAATCGTTGTATTTCGTGGCCTCCCTTGATGATGTGTGAAGGGAAAAATTTTGAAGATTTTTCTTGTTCCTCATCCAAGTGGTTGTTCAAAAAATGTAGCATTGGATCTCTTCTATGGTTCCACACTGGAAGTTGTGGGAATCTTTCAAAAAAACATGTTCAACTTTCTCAATCCAATAGGCCTATAATCGAGTGGGTCTAAGATTTTTTCATTGATGATCTCTTCCTTAAATTGGGAGTGTCTAGCTTGGTGTTACAGTGGTAGATATATTAGAAGTGGAATTAGTCCAAAGTCTTCATGAAAAGTATAAACCAACCAATGAGTATCAACGTCTTAGCTCCAAGGTAGTCCTAGATGCTAAGTTAAACAAGCTTTGGAGACTAGCCTCTAAATAGTCTACCTGGTTATTTCAAATCCTATATATTTTGGAATCCTTTATTGAGTCTAAGAAGGTTGTATATGCTTGCTCCTTGCTTATGGGTGACCTTCCTTTTGGGAAACACATGAAGTGTTTGGGAGTGTCTTAGTAGAAGTGCCATTTCTACAACAAAAATGAGATTGTCAAGCACTTCCTACATTTTTGTCCATATGCCAAGTTATTCTAGGAATGGGCCTTAAACTTATGTGATCAACTTCTCCTTGGGTTTGTAAGATGGAAGTCCACTCTCCTTGGTAAAAGGTTCCCTTCGATAGTAAATTTCCAAGAAATATGGAAACCTCTTATAACATATCTATTATTTTGTATATAGAAAAATTGAAATGTATGTGTTTTTAAAAATGATCATTTCAATTAATTCACCTTATATGATTGAGGTTTTATTNGATTTTATCAATCGAATTTCCTATGTGAAAAATGGGTGATTACCTAGGGTTGTGGAAGGTCAATACAGTGAAAACATGCACCTATAAAATATCATTATGAGAGGAGACCTATTACTGAAAAAGTGTTGGAAAATATCAACTTACAGACTTTTTTCTTGACTTTGACCAAAGTCCAAATCTAGGGTACCTTTGTGGCTTAGAGTATATATAAGGCCTCAAAAGATGTCAAGCATCACCTATTTTAGAAGGTTTCTTCTCTTCGTACATGCCTACTATTCAACAATCATTGTATTTCGTGGCCTCCCTTGATGATGTGTGAAGGGAAAAATTTGGAAGATTTTTCTTGTTCCTCATCCAAGTGGTTGTTCGAAAAATGTAGCATTGGATCTCTTCTATGGTTCCACACTGGAAGTTGTGGGAATATTTCAAAAAAACATGTTCAACTTTTTCGGTCCAATAGGCCTATAATCGAGTGGGTCTAAGATTTTTTCATTGATGATCTCTTCCTTAAATTGAGAGTGTCTAGCTTGGTGTTACAGTGGTAGATATATTAGAAGTGGAATTAGTCCAAAGTCCTCATGAAAATTATAAACCAACCAATGAGTATCAACATCTTAGCTCCAAGGTAGTCTTATATGCTAAGTTAAACAAGCTTTGGAGACTAGCCTCTAAATAGTCTACATGGTTATTTTGAATCCTATATATTTTGCAATCCTTTATTGAGTCTAAGAAGGTTGTATATGCTTGCTCCTTGCTTCTGGGTGACCTTCCTCTTGGGAAAGACATGAAGTATTTGGGAGTGTCTTAGTAGAAGTGCCATTTATACCACAAAAATGAGATTGGCAAGCACTTCCTACAATTTTGTCCATATGCCAAGTTATTCTAGGAATGGGCCTTAAACTTATGTGGTCAACTTCTCCTTGGATTTGTAAGATGGAAGTCCACTCTCCTTGGTAAAAGTTTCCCTTCGATAGTAAATTTCCAAGCAATATGGAAACCTCTTATAACATATCTATTATTTTGTATATAGAAAAATTGAAATGTATGTGTTTTTAAAAATGTTCATTTCAATTAATTCACCTTGTATGATTGAGGTTTTCTTTATACCAACTTGCACTTACATATCCAAGTGCAATCAAGCACATCTATAATAATTGATGGAGTTCTAGGGGTCAACCCCTTCATCAATGAGTCATGTTTTGTTGAAGATAGATTCTCCCTTGGGATTAACTCATTCATACTAGTCTAGCGATAAACCATGCCACATAGCAAGTGGCCTAGTTCTAGAACATAATGGATGCCAGAGCTAAAGTTGTGAGCCTCACATTGAACCACCTCCTCCTTGAACATAGAACGATAAATTCCCTATGTTGAATTTGGTTGTTTCAATGGAGAAGCACCCTGAGCACTAGGGAGAAGATGGATGGGTCATTGCACTACATGTTGACGAGCCACCACTTATCGAGAGTGGCATGAACCCACATGATCATGGCCCTCCTCTAGATATGGGATTTTGCATTGTCGATTAGTCTTTATGACCAACTTTATTTGGTTTTATCCTATTTCTATGTGGCCTATAACCTTATAACTACTTTAATTTTGAACTTATAAAGCCCCAAGACTTAGGCTCTTTATTTTTTAATAACATGATGGATACCTTGTAGTTGCCAGATTTTT
>JZKD02S2129239.1:7788-20042 GCA_000966675.3 Picea glauca
TTTATTACTACTCACTTTTGGATAATAATTCTACATTGATTTAACATTTGAAGAAAAAGGATTATAATTACGTTATTACTGATTCACCCCCCCTCTCAGTAATCCAACACTTCATTTACTGTAATCTTTGGACTTCTGGCCACATCATTATTATCAAAGAGTTTATCCAATGGGACCAGACCCCTAGGAATGATGTTGCTCTTTAGCTAAATGATATCTCTACCTGCAATCTAATTGTCGAAATACCCCTCCTTTGTGAAAGCAGTTGCATCCACTTCTTCATCACAGTATTCATCATCAATGTTCAAATTCTTGAATTCATTCTCCATCTTAAGGAAGCTTTATATATGTTTGTCGTCTTCAAAAACTTCCTAGTACTTCATATTATCTGGTACTGATGGCCTATACTTGACCTAGACCTTGTATTTTTTGTTAGGGAAGATTAGAACTTTGAAAATCATTGTTGAAGTAGCCAAGGCATCAACAACATGATTATGTCCTCTTGGAATTGCTGAAAGATTATATTCTAGAAATTTCTCAAGGAGGTCTAGTACGAGGTTCCTATAAGCCCTTAGTCTTGGATGTTTTTCTTAGTATATGCCTTTGATTTGATTGATGATTATCTCATAATCTCTATGTACAACAATTTTTTTTCCACCCAATTCTTTCAAAACCCTCAACCCCTATTGATTAAGGTTGGTTGTCATTGATGTCAACCCTTGAAGAAATCCTCGTAGCACAAAGGTTGGGTAATGGACCCAATATTGTTTGATATAAATATGATCCTTATTGTCTTTTCATGGTTGATAATAAGTAGAAATGGATGAACTCCAAATTGGTCACCTTATGGTGAAATCCCTCACGGGAAGACACTTTGCGGAATGAGTTATCCTAGAAGTATGGTTAGAGAACCCATGATTATTTGTGGAATAATGAGATGAACACCAATGAATTTGTCAATGAAACTATCCTATATGGATATTTCTTGTCATGGAATTTCTGGTGGTATGTGGAACCTCACATAACTCCTCCCAGTTAGAGAGTTATGGTCATCAGAAGTTGAAGAATCCAGGTTTGGGTAATGGACCCAAGTTTTTTTGATGGATAACAGTATGAGTTTTGATATATTTTTAGGTAATACTATTCTATATGGATAGTACATGTCATTCCATTTCTGGTGGTATGTGGAACGTCACATAACTCTCACAGTTTGAGAGTTATGTCCTTACGAAGTTCGAGGACCCTCATATGTCATCTAGAAGCCCTAAAATGTCAAAGTAGTCAAAGTGGTTTAAGATTTTTTAAAGGTAAATAATAAATTGAANAGAAATTAGAAGTGGGTTAACCCTAAAATAAGGAAAGTGGGCAAAGTGACCTAGAAGATGTTTTTAAGAAAGCTACTTGGAGAGTATAAATAAGAGGCAAGGCTCTCTCATTTAAATCACACTTGATAATATTGAATACCTATAGGTTTCTGAGGTAACCAAAGCATATCTAAAACGAATTTCTAAGGAAAGTGAAGAAAAGAAGGCCAAAATTCAAGGAAGGATAAATTCTTTTGATGATGTTTTCTAAGGTATGTTTTTTTCAAGTCATCTCACCATTTTTGCAATAAAGTTTTTTATAGAATGATTCAGACCATGAAATTCTTATTCCATTGAGGAAACATATCCAAGTATCTATGGTAAAAAATTCAGCTTGTGGGTCTATGTATTTTTGGATTTACACTCCATGGAAAATAGGGTTTGTGGCTAGTCCTGAAACTAGTAAAAAACATGGGTTTCGAGTAAAAACGTCATAACTTATTCATAATCGATCCAAATTTAGTAATACCAAATGTGTTGGCTAGAATAAAGTCTATAGTATGTTTTTTAATAGTTTCATATCAATTAAACAAACATTTCATGCGGGGCACACTCTACAGGATCGCTCTCTAGAATAAGTCAGAATTCAGCAAGGTGTGCCGTTTTTGCCATAACTCCTTTTCTGAGAGGTTCCAACTAGTGAAACCTGAAGGAATTGCATAAAAACCACTGAAGAACATTGTGTATCAGTTTCAAATATTTATTCATTACAAGTACAAAGTTATTATTATTTCAAGTTAGGGTTGTTGACTAATCCAAAACTAGTATTGTGAGACTAAAGAAACGTTTGATGAAAATGCTAGTCTCTTGTTATTAAATTTAAGAGAGGTTTTTTGGTATGTGATCATATACACTAGGTCTATTACAGAGCTACAAATCATATTTGGATGATGAAATTGCAGATGTATTTTGGTTGAGGTACAAGTTGGGTACATGGTTGAGACAAGTAGTTGATGAGTTGGCATATACATGAGGTGTATAGTTGATGATGTTGGTACATATTGATAAGTCATAGTTTATGAGTACTTGACACATGATTGGCACATACTTGGCACATGGTTGGTTGCACTTGTTTATGGTACATGTTGATTATAGATTGCTTGGTACAGGTTGGTGCATGGTTGATGCACTTGTTTATGGTACAGGTTGATTACAAGTTTGGTACAGGTTGGTGCATGGTTGATGCACTTTTTTATGGTATAGGTTGATTACAGGTTGAGGTACATGTTGATGCATGGTTGATTCATGGTTCAGGTTATTGGTACAAGTTGTTTGGTACAGGTTTACAATGATATATCTCACAGTGATAGTGTGATAGTGGTTCGATCATTCTACTTATACTTCAGGGCGGTTGGACGGGGCAAGGACAAGTGGTTGTAGCCATGTTATAACCCTAAATTGCACCACACATGATTACCTGGCATTAGGCCAACTCATATCCCTTATTTTCCAAAAACTATTGAACAACTCTTCTAAAAACTCCATTTTTAAAAGTACATGCTAGCTGGCCCACTATAGCCCACGTGTATCTACAAAGTACACGCTAGCAGGCCCACTACAGCCCGCGTGTACCTTCAGAATCATGAAAAAAAGGAAAGTTTCCAATGGGACAAAAAGCTATGGGTCTGTTAACTGAAACTCCTGGCCATGCATGGCCAAGGGTTCATCCAAAACCCTAGCTTCTTCTAGCCTATAAAAGAAGGGGTAGGGGTACCATTTGGAAAGAGGAAAAAATATAGTGAAGAAACTCTTCCCATTTACATAATCCATTGTCCCAACCCTTTAGCCTTTCCTCNCTAAAACGAATTTCTAAGGAAAGTGAAGAAAAGAAGGCCAAAATTCAAGGAAGGATAAATTCTTTTGATGATGTTTTCTAAGGTATGTTTTTTTCAAGTCATCTCACCATTTTTGAAATAAAGTTTTTTATAGAATGATTCAGACCATGAAATTCTTATTCCATTGAGGAAACATATCCAAGTATCTATGGTAAAAAATTCATCTTGTGGGTTTATGTATTTTTGGATTTACACTCCATGGAAAATAGGGTTTGTGGCTAGTCCTGAAACTAGTCAAAAACATGGGTTTCGAGTAAAAACGTCATAAATTATTCATAACCGATCCAAATTTAGTAATACCAAATGTGTTGGTTAGAGTACAGTCTATAGTATGTTTTTTAATAGTTTCATATCAATTAAACATACATTTCATGCGGGGCATACTCTACAAGATCGCTCTCTAGAATAAGTCAGAATTCAGCAAGGTGTGCCATTTTTGCCATAACTCCTTTTCTGAGAGGTTCCAACTAGTGAAACCTGAAGGAATTGCATAAAAACCACTGAAGAACATTGTGTATCAATTTCAAATATTTATTCATTACAAGTACAAAGTTATTATTATTTCAAGTTAGGGTTGTTGACTAATCCAAAACTAGTCTTGTGAGACTAAAGAAACGTTTGATGAAAATGCTAGTCTCTTGTTATTAAATTTAAGAGAGGTTTGTAGGTATGTGATCATATACACCAGGTCTATTACAGAGCTACAAATCATATTTGGATGATGAAATTGCAGATGTATTTTGGTTGAGGTACAAGTTGGGTACATGGTTGAGACAAGTAGTTGATGAGTTGGCATATACATGAGGTGTATAGTTGATGATGTTGGTACATATTGATAAGTCATAGTTTATGAGTACTTGACACATGATTGGCACATACTTGGCACATGGTTGGTTGCACTTGTTTATGGTACATGTTGATTATAGATTGCTTGGTACAGGTTGGTGCATGGTTGATGCACTTGTTTATGGTACAGGTTGATTACAAGTTTGGTACAGGTTGGTGCATGGTTGATGCACTTTTTTATGGTATAGGTTGATTACAGGTTGAGGTACATGTTGATGCATGGTTGATTCATGGTTCAGGTTATTGGTACAAGTTGTTTGGTACAGGTTTACAATGATATATCTCACAGTGATAGTGTGATAGTGGTTCGATCATTCTACTTATACTTCAGGGCGGTTGGACGGGGCAAGGACAAGTGGTTGTAGCCATGTTATAACCCTAAATTGCACCACACATGATTACCTGGCATTAGGCCAACTCATATCCCTTATTTTCCAAAAACTATTGAACAACTCTTCTAAAAACTCCATTTTTAAAAGTACATGCTAGCTGGCCCACTATAGCCCACGTGTATCTACAAAGTACACGCTAGCAGGCCCACTACAGCCCGCGTGTACCTTCAGAATCATGAAAAAAAGGAAAGTTTCCAATGGGACAAAAAGCTATGGGTCTGTTAACTGAAACTCCTGGCCATGCATGGCCAAGGGTTCATCCAAAACCCTAGCTTCTTCTAGCCTATAAAAGAAGGGGTAGGGGTACCATTTGGAAAGAGGAAAAAATATAGTGAAGAAACTCTTCCCATTTACATAATCCATTGTCCCAACCCTTTAGCCTTTCCTCGTGCCAAAGGATATTTAACGCAAAGCAGTTGGAGGATAGAAGAAGAGGAGCCCAGGATCAGGTTCAAGGAGCGGTGGTCGGTCTCAGCATTGATTGTAAGATGATTCATTTTTAAAGTAATAAAATAATACTTTTCCCATCCCAATGCATGAATTATCTATGCTTTGGTTAATTTATGCTTGATTTCTAACCCTTGAGTAGAGAAGTAGCATGCATGCATAGTTGTTATTTGTCTTGATTGCAGTTCATCTGTGGAAGGAGCAACGCAAGCAAGTGGTCAAAGCGCAAAGGAGGATCTACATCGAACGTCGGTAACAAGGTTAGTAGTCCTTTTCCATGTATGTACTGTGAAAGAGGGGTTTAAGTTTTGGGTTGTAAGAAAAAATTAATTTCTTTTCGGTCAAAATATGCATGCAAGTCTAACCCTAGTTTGCTAGTCCGTAGGGTATTTTTCCCAACAACAGAATTGGCGACCGTACTGGGGAGAATACTCTTTATGGTTTCTGGATTTCTTTAAAGTTTTTGGGTAGTTTAAAGATTTGGTTTTCTGTTTTTCTTTGCCTATCTTTTTCTGTAAGGTCTGAGGTAGCAGGGAGCTTGGTTCTTCATACCAGTTTTCCCTGACTTTTGCTTGATGGTAGTTGTTAGGACACACAGAGGTACACACGGCCTGTAGAAGGCTTGCACGCGTGTACCTGTGCCCTATCCTCTTATAGCCCACGTGTGAATGCTAGCTGTAGGGATAACATTAGCATGTAGGAGGTTAGAGAACTTTATAGGTAGTCCACCTCTTCCCTGTCAGAATTATACATTCTCAGGGGGTTTTCTGGAATCCTGTCTGAGTCTTGCTGGTTCACAGTCCTATCTCAGATTTCTTTTTTCGCCTTGTTATTCCTTGCATTATTTTTATTTTCTGTTAGAAAGAGCATACAAGCCTTCAAGGGACCCTATTTATCAATACCAGAGGCCTCTTCCTCATCTAGACTGCATGTTTTCATTTTTTTCTTAGAATTTATACATACACGCGGCCTGTACAAGGTCATCCCGTGTGTACACGCTTCCTGTTTCAGCTCAGCACGCATTTGCACGCGTGCTTTTTTAGTGACAGTAGCGTGCTTGATAGGCTATTTTTTGTTCAGGGTGGGACAATCNTGATTCATTTTTAAAGTAATAAAAGAATACTTTTCCCATCCCAATGCATGAATTATCTATGGTTTGGTTAATTTATGCTTGATTTCTAACCCTTGAGTAGAGAAGTAGCATGCATACATAGTTGTTATTTGTCTTGATTGCAGTTCATCTGTGGAAGGAGCAACGCAAGCAAGTGGTCAAAGCGCAAAGGAGGATCTACATCGAACGTCGGTAACAAGGTTAGTAGTCCTTTTCCATGTATGTACTGTGAAAGAGGGGTTTAAGTTTTGGGTTGTAAGAAAAAATTAATTTCTTTTCGGTCAAAATATGCATGCAAGTCTAACCCTAGTTTGCTAGTCCGTAGGGTATTTTTCCCAACAACAGAATTGGCGACCGTACTGGGGAGAATACTCTTTAGGGTTTCTGGATTTCTTTAAAGTTTTTGGGTAGTTTAAAGATTAGGTTTTCTGTTTTTCTTTGCCTATCTTTTTCTGTAAGGTCTGAGGTAGCAGGGAGCCTGGTTCTTCATACCATTTTTCCCTGACTTTTGCTTGATGGTAGTTGTCAGGACACACAGAGGTACACGCGGCCTGTAGAAGGCTTGCACGTGTGTACCTGTGCCTTATCCTCTTATAGCCCACGTGTGAATGCTAGCTGTAGGGATAACATTAGCATGTAGGAGGTTAGAGAACTTTAGAGGTAGTCCACCTCTTCCCTGTTAGAATTATACATTCTCAGGGGGTTTTCTGGAATCCTGTCTGAGTCTTGCTGGTTCACAGTCCTATCTCAGATTTCTTTTTTCGCATTGTTATTCCTTGCATTATTTTTATTTTCTATTAGAAAGAGAATCCAAGCCTTCAAGGCACCCTAGTTATCAATACCAGAGGCCGCTTGCTCATCTAGACTGCATGTTTTCATTTTTTTCTTAGAATTTATACATACACGCGGTCTGTACAAGGTCATCCCGTGTGTACACGCTTCCTGTTTCAGCTCAGCACGCGTTTGCACGCGTTCTTTTTTAGTGACAGTAGCGTGCTTGATAGGCTATTTTTTGTTCAGGGTGGGACAATCATCCCCTCCTTTGATGAGAAGTATTCCTCTCAGGTTTTTGAGTCTAGGGTTGAACAATCAGTAGGTTAGGTCATCTTACCCTTAGCCTGTTTTTTCTCAGTTGATAGTTGACAGAATATATATATATATATATATATATATATATATATATATATATATTATGGTTTTAGACAAGCGTAAGAGTCTTTGTTTTATTTATTTCCATTGTGTGTCTTTACTCTGATTCTTTGCGATCTGTTCTTTAAGCCATAATTTTTTTTCTTGGTTTTGTGCTTGTCGGTATTTTCCCTTTGTTGCTTTACTAGCACTTAAATAAATAAAAAATCTCTTTGCATTTTCTTCTTTGTTTGAAGAGTGTATTTCTGCATCATTAGCTAGGGAGAAGTCTTTTATTTTGTAAGTTTTTGTAGTGCATTTAGAGCATAAGTATATCGTAGTCAAGAAAAATTCCTTTATGTTTGTTGTATAAAATCTTAGAAAAATTGAAGAGAAAAAGAAATCTTTCTTTGTGAAAAGTTGTTGAAATTTTGCATTTAGAGAAAGTCTTTTGTTTCCAGATTTTTTCATTCGTTTTTTCTTTCATATTTACACATCATTAGTTTCACCCTCATACCCCTTGACGCAAGAAAAAAACATAAAAGAAACGCTAATTTAAAATCTATTAGACTTTTTGTTTGTAGGGTTCACAAACTAGTTCAGGACTAGGGCCTTGGATNGTATTTTCCCTTTGTTGCTTTACTAGCACTTAAATAAAAAAAAAACTCTTTGCATTTTCTTCTTTGTTTGAAGAGTGTATTTCTGCATCATTAGCTAGGGAGAAGTATTTTATTTTGTAAGTTTTTGTAGTTCATTTAGAGCATAAGTATATCGTAATCAAGAAAAATTCCGTTATGTTTTTTGTATAAAATCTTAGAAAAATTGAAGAGAAAAAGAAATCTTTCTTTGTGAAAAGTTGTTGAAATTTTGCATTTAGAAAAAGTCTTTTGTTTCCAGATTTTTTCATTCGTTTTTGCTTTCATCTTTACACATCATCAATTTCACCCTCATACCCCTTGACGTAAGAAAAAAACATAAAATAAACGCTAATTTAAAATCTATTAGACTTTTTGTTTGTAGGGTTCACAAACTAGTTCAGGACTAGGGCCTTGGATTAGGTTGGAGAGGAAACTCTCCAAGGCCATTCAAAACCAAACATTAGAGTCTGCGATAGGGAGTGTCTAAGTCCAGTTTCATGGAATTTATCTAGGACCCCCCTCTAACACAGGGGATAAATACGAGGTCGCGTGCGGAAAGGTAGCAGAGATAACCCCTCCAAAGCCGGACCAATCGTAGTGGAGAACACATATCAAGGGCTTGTTTTGGGATTCCTTCGTTTGCATTTTCCACGGGGATTCATGGTTCTCGAATCCATTCGAGGTCCTTATTTGTCTTCCATACCATTTTCTCTCGATACCCTTGACATATTTCAGGATTGATACCCTTCTCATTGTGGTCTACCTGACTTTCGATTGTACCCGCCTGGTGATTATTCGCGTGCTGGCAACCTAGTTTCCAATCTTTTTAGGGACATACACGGGTGACTGCGGGAGTATACCATGGTACCTAGGACATAAATTGATCCATTCTCTACAGAGTATACCCTAAGGTTTCTTTCGTATTCGATTTGCACTTGCACCGGTAAGTTTCTCTAGTGTTGGTTGTTGTAACTGTTCTTCCAAATAGTTTAGTGATTTCTTGTCTTATCTCTTAGCGGATTCTTTTTAGTGTGTGTTACTTTTTGAACATGTAGAATACCTTAGCATGTATTTGTTCTTCTCACATAGTGGAGGATCCCGAGCTCCGCCGGTTACACTGGAGCCACCCCCGCCACCATTAAGGCGGAAGCTAGACCAACAAGGGTCTTTCGAAGCGACCAGGTTACAAACCTTTGTGCCTGAACAAATCCTGGAGGAATCAACCGCCAACCTTGGCTCGGTTGAAACCATAAACACTGATATCTGGGCATCATTTACTGCACCAATCCAATTTCATGAACACCAGACAGTGCCTCAAACAACTATGGAAACAAACACTGTTACTTCTTCTGGGAATTCTTCTATTCCCACCACAGTTTCTACCACAGGAGAATCATCTCCTAAATTACCATCATCATTCCGAGCCACCATGGTCTCGTCCACAACTACGTTGCACAATGGACCAAACCCGTCTATGGCGGCGACCACAACCCCCTTCACACCTAGTGCAACAGGCCCTCCGTTCTCATATGGTATGCCTAGTTCGGGTACAAGTCTTGCACTCACTTACTCCACTTTACAGACTTTGGGTCTGGGGGCAGGGAGCTCCAACGATCCCCTGCAAGGTCAACTTGGGGGCACTCCTGTCCCTTTTAATGATTTTCCTTACGCAGGAGGTCATATCCCTCCTTCGTCCCCTTTTCTCGGTGGTCCGCATCAGCAATCCATTGGGCAGTCTGCACACACTAGTTTATTTGGAGCAGGGAGTCAAGGAACACATGCACACAGTATGCCGGTAGGTTCGACACTATTTTTTTGGAACGAGACATTTGGTAACAACACTTTCTCATCCACCTCTTTCCCGTCTGGGGGAAATCCCATTTTTGGACATTCTACTCCGGCGCAGGGTACTATTCCTGCGTAGGGGGCACATATAGCAGGACCTTGGAACTCATGACAAGGATCCATTCCCACCTCTGGAATGTCGTTCTCGGGTAATTCTTTTCACAGTCAATGGAACCCTGGACAAACCACTATGCCTCTCCCATCGGGACCGGCATGGGGTAATCCTTCCCAAAGTCTTTCGAACACGATGCATGCCCAACACCCTATGTCCTTTATGGGAAATCAGTCGATGATGTCTCCACAGATGAAAAATCCTTACACTGGTCAGGGCCATGGTTTCTACCAGAATCCAGGCCCACAACCAAACTTTTCCTGGCAACCCGGTGTCAGTCAAACTCCAGGACCCTTTTTCCCAGGTTATCAGCAGCAACCCAAACTATCATTCGTGGCAACTTTACACTTGCCAAATTTTACAAGGTTGTTAAATGATCCTATTTGTCACGATCTACGTTGGCCTCCTATGCCAACGAAGTTTCCTTTGAACATTCCAAAGTTTGAGGCCAAGCCTAATGAAGATTCAGGTGATCATGTGACTACCTTCCATATTTGGTGTTCATATAACTCATTGAAAGATGACTCCGTACAGTTGTGATTGTTTCAATGTACTCTTATCGGGAGTGCCACGAAATGGTACATCGAGCTCGATCTCTCAAGATACTCTTCTTTTGGAGAATTGGTGATGGCCTTCCTTAACCATTTCCAGTTACCTGTGAGATACGACGATGGCACAGAGTTGCTCGCCAATTTCAAATAGACAACAACAGACCATATCTCTGATCATATCTGAGAGTGGAGACGTCGGAAGAGTCTAATCAAAGTACCAGTCCCACCAGCATTCCTTCTTGAGTGGTTCCTTAAGTCTCTGGTCCCACAATTATCCAAAGACGTCGTGACTTCCGTAGTTTTCTCCGAAGAAGATGTCATCAGGATGGATCAACAGTTTGAGCTCATCTATTCTCAGTCTGGTTTATTATAAAACATCCTACCGAATGCACCATGATCGATACTGGATAAAACTAGACAGAGAGCTGGACCACATGCCGATGGTATTGTTAGTTCATCACAAACCAAGCCCACTGAGAAATTGACAGCACAGTTGCAACAATTATCTATACAACACACAACGACCAACCATACTACTGCTTTGGCTGCTCCTCCTACCCAAACGTCGGAAGTACACTCCGTGCAGTCGACTAACCCAAAGGCCACCCAACAGCCTGGAGGGAAGAAAGAAAACAAAAGAAGGGTAAGGGGGATAAAAAACCCACTGATAATGCTGGTGGGGACACGACGGAAAAATGGAAGGCGAGGTACCCGTGCAATTTGTGTGCGGAGGACCACCCGACCCATATTTGTCCTTGACTTGCAGAGGCCCAGAAGTTTGTCACACAACAACAACAAGTAGTTTTGAATAATCCCTTTCAACATGGGAAAAATCTTACTCAAGCCTCTGCAAGCATGGAAGGGGGCAGTCAAGGGCCCCCTCTGTCTTCGAACAACCCCACGAATGTATATATGGTGAAAGGTGATTCTTTTCTATCAACTAGAGCACATGCCTATAGTCAATCAAGCACTTCTGAGAAGGGAAAAGAAGCCGAACTCCCATCTCTTCTTCTAAATATTGAGAATACATTGGGAGAAACAATGACACAAATTCCAAAGGGTGCATGTAAAAAATATTCTCACAACCAAAACGCAAGGGCCGCCCATAATTACTCTATGGTGGAAGATTTATCACAAACCCCTTGTGCAATGTCTGCTTTGGAGGTCCTCCAAAGCTGCCCTACTCAGAGGAAAGCCTTGTTAACCGCTTTGGGCTCTACTAAGACTTGTAATCCAGGCACCATCATGTTATATACTACCAACTTAAAACCTCATCTACCTTACCATGTCCGGTTTCAGATAGTAGTGGCTCATCCCACGAAAACTTTTACTCGGAATATCTTCCGCACAGTGGTCAATGAGGGCACCTTGACATGCATTATGTCGTTAGCATGATGGAAGGCCATCGACCAGTCTGTTTTGTCTCCATCACCTACTCTCCTCACTACTTTCAACGGTCATTCATTCTGACCACATGGCATCATTCCTTCTTTCCCTATGCAGTTAGGAGGGAAAATCGTGTGTGTCGAAGTAGAGGTAGTCGATGCTCYCCTCGACTATAATCTCTTGTTAGGATGGAGTTGGACTTATGCTATGCAAGTTGTGGTTGCTACAKTTTTYCRAGTCTTGTTGTTTCCACACGAGGGTCGGATAGTGACCATTGATCAACTATCTTTCTCCATACCTGACCCAAYTGTTGTTGGGAAAAATACCCTACGGACTAGCAAACTAGGGTCAGACTTGCATGCAGATTTTGACCGTAAAGAAATTACTTTTTAACCTACCACCCAAAAATTAAACCCCTCTTTCATGATACGTGCATGGAAAGGAACTACTAACCTTGTTACTGATGTTTTGTGTAGATCCTTCGTTGCACTTTGACCGCTTGCTTGCGCTGCTCCTTCCAAAGATAACCTGCAATCAAGACAAACAACTATGCATGCATGCTACTTTTCTACTTGAGGGTTAGAAATTAAGCATAAATT
>JZKD02S2129250.1:11669-45796 GCA_000966675.3 Picea glauca
GTAATAAGTAATTTAGGAATTTCCTTTATGTTTGTAATGTTTTAAAATTAATTTCATTTCCAAATTTACAAGCATGGATAAAGTTTAAGTTTTGGTTGTTTCTTTGGCATAACATCAATGTTTATTTCTTATCTCATAATAATAGTGTTGGTTTAGTTCTTTTAGATTTTTTTGTTCTGGTACTATTGGTACAGAAACCAGTAGGTTCCTATACCAACATTACAGAAATTTAAATATTTTACGCGGGTACTTTTTGCAGGATATTTTCAGCATCTCTTAGCTCTGGCATACTTCATTTCCCTCCTTCAATCAACATGCACCGGTTACACATAGTCCACTTTCATCTTGCAAAAAATTTTGTGTTCTAATGAGAGTTTGCATGAGGGCATGCAAACCAGCAAGCATGGGGGAGAGAGAGAAATAAATAATCTTAGGATATCATCATTCATAAGCTCTCTCCTAGATATCTAGCAACTCTCAATCTTGCACGGTTTAATATTCAGTTTCAACCAACATGTACTCCCATTCATCAACCGACAATGCACATTAAAGTGAAGGTAAACTTGAGGTAAAATTTGTTTTAGACTCTTTAATTCATTAAAAAACTTAAGGGAACTTGATGATTAACCACTCCATACATTTTATCTTTCGTAAACCATTGTCATTCAATCTCCATCTACAATTTATAATAAAATGCATAATACTCTGATAAGGCCATTCGAATGAAGAGAAAAATATTTTGGTACATAAATCCAACGCAACATCTATAGTGTCTTCTCTTTATACATATCATAAAGCATTCACATAAAAATGATGAAGTCATTTTTTCCTAAAAAACACAAATAAACATTGGTTTTAAAGAAAAGCAACATAGTATACAAACACCTAAGTCCATATTCATATTGCCATACCATCCACCCCTTCATAGCCCATCTATCATTTTTCCTCAAATTCCATTTCTCTATTGTAAAATGAATCAAGTTAAAAGCCTGTGATAATATCGAATGAAAAAGGGAATTGCTCCATAAGAACCAACACCTGCACAAAGAAATTAAGTCACAGAAATCAATGATTAAATAGAGTATATACTATTTTTGTTTGCATGAGGACATGCAAACCAACAGGCATGGGGGAGTGTTGGTCTCCAAATATGTCATATTTTCTACCATGGAAAGCCTCCATTCATAATCAATATTCTCGCTCTCTTGATACATTCTATAGCCATTATCCCGTCACTTACCATTAATTACATCCATTCTACCTTATGGTTAATTATTGTTGTTTTCTTGTCCTTTTAAGTGATTAAATATTTTTTTAACATTATTTTATCGATGATGGTTTAATCCTATGTTTCTATGTCCAAAAAATATGTTCCCACACTGGAAGTCATCTGATACCTGCACTCGAGGTCATCCGGTACCAGAAGGTTCTACAGTCAATCGGTACATGCACAGTCATCTGATACCCACACTCCATGTCATATGGTACCCACACTCCATGTCATCAAGTACTAATCTCATCCAGTACCAATTCCGCGCTCGTTCAACACCAATGTTGTGCTCATCCGGTACCAACATCAACAACCGTCTCGTACCACATATAGTTCGAAATTTTGGAAAGCTTCTAGAGGAAAATTGGGGACATGGGTTTTTCCCAAAGCGACGTTTACATGTGGAAATGTGAGGAATAATTCACCCATATCACATGTGTGCACCTCCAACTCAGAGGGAATGATTCTACAAAAATTAGAAAAAATCTCAAAATGCCAACTTGCGACTCAATTTCCATGCAGATGGCATCAGATATAGAAATTCTACGAAATGGGTTTTGTCTAGAATATGGAAAATTGAGTAAAACCTGGGAAATTTTTCAAAATGTGAATTAGTTTGGAAGATATGGGTGGATCCCTAACTCGAATATTCCCAAATTACATTAAAACCCAGATTTTTGTGATTTGTGCCTAAAAATGTAAAATTTTAAATCTGAGCATTGGGATCTGGTCCCATCCACTCCTCAATGATTCTTCATGTACAAATAAGCCTCATAGGGCTTTGAGAAATAGCCATTAGTTTCATGAGGTTTTTGTAAGTAAGAGGTTTGTTCTTGTGACAAAGCTTTAAGGAGTTAATTGCCATGTAAAAACAAAGTCTTTGATCAAAATGGAGGATTAACTATTGTTGGTTTACTGTGCATATTCTTCACTTGAGCTGATTGTCTTTTAAGAAGGGTTATTCCTGCTACCCTCTTTTACTCTCATAGATTAGATTTCTTATGTTTATTTTTGTATAAATTTCATTTCTAGTTTAGTTGCTATCTTGTTGATTTGCATTCAATTTTTGTAGAGTTGCAAGTTTAGTTTCAATTTAGTATATTCATATTAGAACATACTTAGGAATGATTCTTTTGTTGGTGTAATAGTGTTTTGTTTCTATAAATTCATTTAACATTACTTTCTCATTCCACCATTGGATATTGAAGTGTCTCATTACCATTCCATTCATTGACATTCATTTGTAAAATTATGCTTGGAAATCCAATAAAACAATATACAAGAAATTGTTCTAATACCATTGCACCATCTTCTTACATTCTGATTTCTTTTACTGTTTATGAGAAATTTTCAAATACGCAATTCGAGTGAACATAAAGGAGTGTTACTATCACATTTAGTTTTCAAAATTAGTGTGTGTGTTTTGTCAATACTCAGGCCTATATCCTTGCCCTGTCTCTCTCTCCTTCTCAAAGGCCAAGTCTTAAAGTTTTTTCCTTTCGACTATTAAAATAGGTTTTTTTTTTTCCCCTTTTTGTTTTAAGCAACCTGGTTTCTCTTGATGTCTTACTTGAAAGAAGTTTTGTCTTGAAACCTTTCTATTTTTCCCAGAAGATGAACACTCGCCTCTTTTGTTTCAGTCTCTAGTCCTTTTGTTTTTCCAGCCCACAACAAGTCTCCCAAGTCCTTGTTCACATAGGCCGCAGCCATGGACATCAAGATCATGTTTAATAATAGTCAATTTCAGGCTTGAAACGCAAGCAATAGGCGGGTTTAATTTTCAGCGATGGGGATCCCTCATGGAGTTCATATCAGTCGCTCGTGGGTATTTAGAATCTCAAAACTACACCAAGTATAGTGCCAGAGGAAAAGATCTGAAGTCTCAAAGCCTGAAGCAAACATGAGCCATAGATATTGAGGGGGACAAGTGGCAATTGATCTGAGGGTTCAAGGAAATGAGCTTCGAGAGATTTTAAGTGATAAGTGCATAAAATTCTAGAAGAGTCGAAGCCCAGACTCCTGAAACAACTATGGACCATTGATCTCAAATCAATAGGAGGTGTTGATCTTGGCGACAGTACCTCCAGAAGCCTCGAAGTGTCGAAGGCTCGAAGTGAACCTGAACCATCCATTGGCAGGGACATGCGGTAGGAGATCATTCACTTTGGAGTTTTTTCTTTGGGATATTTGAAGTGAGAAGGGTGCAAAGTTCTCGAAGAGTCGAAGCCCGAACACCCGAAACAACTATGGACCATTGATCAAAAAATATATGGATCATTGACCTCAAATCAACAACAGTCGTTGATCTTGGTGATAGTACTTCCGGAAGCCCCGAAGTGTTGAAGGCCCAAAGTGAACTTGGACCATCCATTGGCAGGGACACGCGACAACAAATCATTCACTTTGAAGATTTTCCTTCGGGAGATTTGAAGTGAGAAGGGCACAAAGTTCCCGAAGAGCCGAAGCCCAAACTCCCAAAATGATATGAGCCATCCAAATAAAGAACACACGTGGAGGCATATCCCTCACTTTGGAGTTCAGCGCTTCAAATAATCGTGAAAGTCAAGTATTGAAAAATCCTAAAGGGACGAAGCCTGAAGCGTCGAATGGCCGAAGCCCCAAAGTCCCAAATCATCGAAGCCCCCAAAGCATCGAATATCCAAAGTCCCCAAGTCCCGAAGCATCGAATGGCCGAAGTGTCGAAGTCCCAAAGTTTGGAAGCACCGAATGGCAGAAGTGTCGAAGAACATGGAACATTCCCCCGTCATGACACGTGGTGCTCATTCCAGGTCATTTGGTCATGACACATGTCACCCTTATTTTCATGACACATCAATAGCTATGACATTGTATGACGTGAGGCCACCACATCACTTCGATGATTTTCCTCTAGGATATTTTTCATGTTGCATATTTGAAACTCCCAAAACCAGAAGTCTCAAAATCCTAAAGTGAATCTAGACTGTCGATCTGTGGGGGGGAATGTGTCATCTGATCCATCTCTTTGGAGGATTTTCTTGAAATCATCTCGGTTTTTTATCTCAGGAGGCCACGCGTCACCAGATCCATAGCTCCGGGTAAAATAAATTGGAGGAAAAGGAGGTTTGAGATTTGATTTTCGCAGAATCTAGAGACCTGAAAGCATCTCGGTCGTCGATCTCAGGATGCCACACATCACCAGGTCCATAGCTCCGGGTAAAAGAACTTAGAGGAAAAGGAGGTTTGAGATTTGATTTTCCTAGAATTCAGAGACTTGAAAGCATATCGGTCATTGATCTCAAGAGGCCACACATCATCAGATCCATAGCTCCATATAAAAGTAGTTGAAGACAGAGGAGGTTTAAAATTTAAAACTCTGAATCTCGAATCATGAAGCAAATCATGACCATCTATTTGAGAAATAGTAGATCTGATCCATCGATTTGAAAGTGCCAGAGATAAGTTGTTGATCAAAGGGATTCGTCTGAGATTGAGAGATCAGTAGTCACGTTCGATTGCGCGATTGGAAGGTGCTCAATCTTTAAAATTTTGAGGGCAGACTGCAATCAAAACCATGGTTTTGAGAAGGGGACAGGTGGTGGCTCCTGGTGAATCACAGGGACAAAAGTAGTTTGTTTTCAAACCACTCTTGGCCATTCCCAAAATCACATGTTTGCATGAGCTCATAGCCCCAATTCATGTATATGAAGGATCCAAAGGAAAGGGCAGCGCCCTCCTCCAAGGCACAGTTTTAGTGGACCTCAAACTTGGTGGGCGATTAATATTGGCAGTGGCACTAAATCTAGTAGGTGTGCCTATATCTCGGATCAAGACCAGATCTACGACCACAGTTCATTGTGGGGATGCAACATGCTTAGGCGATAGTTTTCTTGAGCGGTCCCGCAATTGAAACCATGGTAAGGAAAAAGTAATATGTGGCGGAAGGTGGTGAATTGCGGGCTTAAAAGAGGTGTGATTCCAAACCACTTTTTACGGCCCCGCAATCACGTGCTCATATAGCATCCTATCTAAGAGCAGCACATGGCCACCCCCTAAGAATTAAGTCTCGTTGTGATCCCAAGAGGACGGAGTTAATGAAAATAGAGCTGGTGGTTGAAACCTCAGCTCAATCCATAAATGGAAGGCATGGAAGGTCCGGTCGTGGGGACTAAAACGTCAGCCCGTGGTACCTCTATGGACAGATTTTCCTGCAGACCCATGCCGATCTAAGCTCGCGTATGATAGTGGGATACATGCACATTCTGATAGAATATTGCTCAGACACAATGATTTGAATGTAGTGATCATATCACACTCCTGATAGTCAGGGAATGATCTGAGTATAAATGTTTCAATTCGATAATTTGTTATGATTGTCAATTGGTTGAGCAGATCTCCCTATTTTGTAATGTTTTGATGCCAGAGTTTTTATTTGGTTATGTATCAAATTCGATACTTTCACATTAATAGAAGTCAACTTCTTTCATGTCTCTGTAAAAACTGTGCTAAAACACTCAGGCATGGAGGATACAGTTGAGGGTCGTAGTTTTATTGTAATGTAGCTTTGATTACAGTATTATTGTGACTAGTTTTAGTCAACTTCTTTGTTGTCTTATTCCCTCTTACACTGAAAGGCTCAGGCATGGACGATCCATTTGAATTTTCATAGTTTCATTTTGATGTAGGTTTGATCATTATGTTGTTGTGACTATGTTCCTGTGACATATTTCAGTGTCTGAAGCTTGAGTTTAAGAGTGCTCTTGAGCCTGAGTTTTTCTTCACCAAGCTGCTTGAAANTGTGTGTGTTTTGTCAATACTCAGGCCTATATCCTTGCCCTGTCTCTCTCTCCTTCTCAAAGGCCAAGTCTTAAAGTTTTTTCCTTTCGACTATTAAAATTGGTTTTTTGTTTTCCCCTTTTTGTTTTAAGCAACCTGGTTTCTCTTGATGTCTTACTTGAAAGAAGTTTTGGCTTGAAACCTTTCTATTTTTCCCAGAAGATGAACACTCGACTCTTTTGTTTCAGTCTCTAGTCCTTTTGTTTTTCCAGCCCACAACAAGTCTCCCAAGTCCTTGTTCACATAGGCCGCAGCCATGGACATCAAGATCATCTTTAATAATAGTCAATTTCGGGCTTGAAACGCAAGCAATAGGCGGGTTTAATTTTCAGCGATGGGGATCCCTCATGGAGTTCATATCAGTGGCTTGTGGGTATTTAGAATCTCAAAACTACACCAAGTATAGTGCCAGAGGAAAAGGTCTGAAGTCTCAAAGCCCGAAGCAAACATGAGCCATAGATCTTGAGGGGGAAAAGTGGCAATTGATCTGAGGGTTCAAGGAAATGAGCTTCGGGAGATTTTAAGTGATAAGTGCATAAAATTCTAGAAGAGTCGAAGCCCAGACTCCTGAAACAACTATGGACCGTTGATCTCAAATCAACAGGAGGTGTTGATCTTGGCGACAGTACCTCCAGAAGTCTCGAAGTGTCGAAGGCTCGAAGTGAACCTGAACCATCCATTAGCAGGGACATGCGGCAGGAGATCATTCACTTCGGAGTTTTTTCTTTGGGATATTTGAAGTGAGAAGGGTGCAAAGTTCTCGAAGAGTCGAAGCCCGAACACTCGAAACAACTATGGACCATTGATCAAAAAATATATGGATCGTTGACCTCAAATCAACAACAGTCGTTGATCTTGGTGATAGTACTTCCGGAAGCCCCGAAGTGTTGAAGGCCCAAAGTGAACTTGGACCATCCATTGGCAGGGACACGCGACAACAAATCATTCACTTTGAAGATTTTCCTTCGGGATATTTGAAGTGAGAAGGGCACAAAGTTCCCGAAGAGCCGAAGCCCAAACTCCCAAAATGATATGAGCCATCCAAATAAAGAACAAACATGGAGGAATATCCCTCACTTTGGAGTTCAACACTTCAAAGAATCGTGAAAGTTAAGTATTGAAAAATACTAAAGGGACGAAGCCTGAAGCGTCGAATGGCCGAAGCCCCAAAGTCCCAAATCATCGAAGCCCCCAAAGCATCGAATATCCAAAGTCCCCAAGTCCCGAAGCATCGAATGGCTGAAGTGTCGAAGTCCCGAAGTCCCGAAGTTTGGAAGCACCGAATGGCCGAAGTGCCGAAGAACATGGCACATTCCCCCGTCATGACACGTGGTGCTCATTCCAGGTCATTTGGTCATGACACATGTCACCCTTATTTTCATGACACATCAATAGCTATGACATTGTATGACGTGAGGCCACCACATCACTTCGATGATTTTCCTCTAGGATATTTTTCATGTTGCATATTTGAAACTCCCAAAACCAGAAGTCTCAAAATCCTAAAGTGAATCTRGACTGTCGATCTGTGGGGGGGAATGYGTYATCTGATCCATCTCTTTGGAGGATTTTCTTGAAATCATCTCGGTTTTTTATCTCAGGAGGCCACGCGTCACCAGATCCATAGCTCCGGGTAAAATAAATTGGAGGAAAAGGAGGTTTGAGATTTGATTTTCCTAGAATTCGGAGACTTGAAAGAATATCGGTCATTGATCTCAAGAGGCCACACATCATCAGATCCATAGCTCCGTATAAAAGTAGCTGAAGACAGAGGAGGTTTAAAATTTAAAACTCTGAATCTCGAATCATGAAGCAAATCATGACCATCTATTTGAGAAATAGTAGATCTGATCCATCGATTTGAAAGTGCCAGAGATAAGTTGTTGATCAAAGGGATTCGTCTGAGATTGAGAGATCAGTAGTCACGTTCGATTGCGCGATTGGAAGGTGCTCAATCTTTAAAATTTTGAGGGCAGACTGCAATCAAAACCATGGTTTTGAGAAGGGGACAGGTGGTGGCTCCTGGTGAATCACAGGGACAAAAGTAGTTTGTTTTCAAACCACTCTTGGCCATTCCCAAAATCACATGTTTGCATGAGCTCATAGCCCCAATTCATGTATATGAAGGATCCAAAGGAAAGGGCAGCGCCCTCCTCCAAGGCACAGTTTTAGTGGACCTCAAACTTGGTGGGCGATTAATATTGGCAGTGGCACTAAATCTAGTAGGTGTGCCTATATCTCGGATCAAGACCAGATCTACGACCACAGTTCATTGTGGGGATGCAACATGCTTAGGCGATAGTTTTCTTGAGCGGTCCCGCAATTGAAACCATGGTAAGGAAAAAGTAATATGTGGCGGAAGGTGGTGAATTGCGGGCTTAAAAGAGGTGTGATTCCAAACCACTTTTTACGGCCCCGCAATCACGTGCTCATATAGCATCCTATCTAAGAGCAGCACATGGCCACCCCCTAAGAATTAAGTCTCGTTGTGATCCCAAGAGGACGGAGTTAATGAAAATAGAGCTGGTGGTTGAAACCTCAGCTCAATCCATAAATGGAAGGCATGGAAGGTCCGGTCGTGGGGACTAAAACGTCAGCCCGTGGTACCTCTATGGACAGATTTTCCTGCAGACCCATGCCGATCTAAGCTCGCGTATGATAGTGGGATACATGCACATTCTGATAGAATATTGCTCAGACACAATGATTTGAATGTAGTGATCATATCACACTCCTGATAGTCAGGGAATGATCTGAGTATAAATGTTTCAATTCGATAATTTGTTATGATTGTCAATTGGTTGAGCAGATCTCCCTATTTTGTAATGTTTTGATGCCAGAGTTTTTATTTGGTTATGTATCAAATTCGATACTTTCACATTAATAGAAGTCAACTTCTTTCATGTCTCTGTAAAAACTGTGCTAAAACACTCAGGCATGGAGGATACAGTTGAGGGTCGTAGTTTTATTGTAATGTAGCTTTGATTACAGTATTATTGTGACTAGTTTTAGTCAACTTCTTTGTTGTCTTATTCCCTCTTACACTGAAAGGCTCAGGCATGGACGATCCATTTGAATTTTCATAGTTTCATTTTGATGTAGGTTTGATCATTATGTTGTTGTGACTATGTTCCTGTGACATATTTCAGTGTCTGAAGCTTGAGTTTAAGAGTGCTCTTGAGCCTGAGTTTTTCTTCACCAAGCTGCTTGAAAGCCTTATGCCCATGGTAGAATTGTCCACTTTCTCACTAATTCTTCCTTTTTCTCACCCTTAAACTCAATTCACTAACTGAAGTTAATGAGGCCCTCACATCCTTGTGCATTGCCTACCCAATTTATGTGTTAGAATAATTCTTGTACTGAGTTTCTTCCATTTGACCTCCACTCATAAAACCAACATCCACCAAAAATTATGATGGGTACTGGGCTTATCTTGTCGCAATATGAGGGTGACTCTCAGTGATAATATTAATGGTATCATTTTTGGGGAATGAATTGAAGACATTTCCCTGGGTAAGAACGAAAAAGAAATTTTGATTCTGAAGGTGCATCGAAAATCAATATCTTGATGATTGCAACTTGCACCTGACGACTCCATTGTTTTAATTGTGGCTTCAAAAGGTAGACACACAAGCTCTACTCCACAAGCGCCTCTAGCTACACCTAAACCTTACCTAGAGAAGATTATCAAGAAAGGAAATGCCTCTCAAGAAGAACACCTTTCAGCCGTTGTATCAGGTGATTCTGGTAATTTACATGATTCTTATTTAAAAACTCTAGTAGCTGCTTCTAATTCTCCTCTTATATCGTCTACTAGAGTTTCTAGAAGTTTAAATTTTGGGAGTTTTCCAATTTATTTCCCCCCTCCTAGTCTTGTTTTTTAAGGAGAAATATTTGAAATTCATGTCTCCCATGATATTGTACAATAGTTTAGATCGAGGACCTTAGAATATTTTCCTGCTTCGGGATTTATTACTCCCCCTCTTATTAAAGTTGATGCATTTGGAAAAGGGGAAACCTATGTTCCCTTGAACCCCATATCTCTCTCCCCCAACACTCAGTTGTTTCCTTTCTCTCCTAGAAGAACAACTATAGTCATACTTGTTCAAGCTCCATCTTCCCCTGTTTCTCCTAGATTTCACATCCCAATGGCAGGTGCTAATCCTCCTAGGAACAATATGGCTGAGATATTGGCTACTAGATATGCCCCTCTGGTTTTACCTCAGCCTATGTATTCTCTCCCAGCCACAGACTACCTTAAGTACATGCCCCAATTCACAGGGGAGGGAGATATAACTGCAAAAGAGAACCTTTCAGATTTTTATAGATTTGCAGAGATCCACGCCATCGAAAATGAATATGTGTGGATGAGAGTTTTAATACAGAGGCTTGATGGTGATGCTAGGAATTGGTTTAAGGACTTTCCTCCTAGATCTATTGACGATATTGATACTTTGGATGACTCATTCTAAAGACATTGGGGGGATAAAAAATATTTCCTTTATTATATTATAGAATTTGGGGCACTTAAGAGAGAGGAGGGGGAATCTATTTCAGACTTCTTAAAGATATTTAATAAGATGTATTCAAATATTCCCACTGAAATTAAGCCTACAAAAACCTCTGCCGAGATTAATTATGCTAGTGCTTTTGACCTTGATTTTTGCCTCTTGCTGAAAGAAATAAGAGCTACCTCCTTGGCTCATATGCAAGATGTTTCCCTTGAAGTGGAATCTAATCTATTGGCAGTAGGAAAACTCAGGAAAAAATCTGATAGAGACGGAATTAAAGGTAGGTCTGAAGCCTCAACCTCTAATTCCTCAATTGCCCACCCTCAAGAGGATGAATTGACCAAGCTAGTAAAATCATTTTCTGCTAAAGTGGAAAGGTTGGAATTGGAAGGAAAGCAGAGTTATAGGAATCCCCAAAATGTTGATAATAGGGGTAACTTCAAAAGACCAAATAATTCCCCTCAGGTCATCCAAAGAGATCAAATAAACATGGATAGGGATGATCGGAGAATTTACGATCCTCTCCAAAATAACCTTGTTACTGATGAAGAAGGAGAAGAAGAAGATGTCGATCCTGAAATCCATTGTCTCAGCAACACCTCCTTATTTCCTCATCTAACCCAATATGCATATGAAGACTCTCTCATGGATATCCAACTAAATGAAATGATCAAGGGGGAAAGGACCAGCAACAATCCAAATAGATATAACCTGAGGTCAAAGAATAAAGAAGGGAAGATTGATGTTTCTGATCTGCCTACTAGAGTAGAGAAGTCTGCTAAAGATATGACATACATCAGTAAAGAAAAAGAGGCATAAACCCCCCCACCAGTCGTTAAAATCCCTATCCCAGAAGTGAAGGAGATTCTGAAGCCTCCCTCCTCTTACAGCCTTGAGCATGAGATTCAAAATATTAGGATCCCTGTACCTCTTTCAGAGTTATTCAAGCATGAGGGATTCAAAAGGTGCCTCTCTAAAATATTGCAACCCGAACCTCTATCTCACTCCATAGACTCATTCAACCTCCAAGATGAAAATCCAGCTGTCATATTTGGACCTTTGGTAGAGGATAAAGATGATTCCTCGCCCCCTTTTTTTACATCATTGAATATTCATGACAAAGTATTGCACAACTGCTTGATGGATTATGGGGCATCTCACAATCTTATTCCTAAAATTTTCATGGATGAGCTTGGTTTGGAAGTTACAAAAACCTACCATGACCTATATTCATTCGATTCCAAGAAGGTGAAATGCCTAGGGGTGATTAAGGACCTGGTTGTCTCCTTGTTCCTATTGCCAATGAAGAGTGTGGTTATGGACATTGTGGTATCTGATGTCCCCCCTAAGTTTGGGATGCTCTTGTCTAAATAATGGATCAAAACATTAGGGGGAACTTTGCATATGGACCTTTCATATGCCACCATTCCTGTGTTTGGGGGAGAACATAGAAGGCTTTATAGAGAAGCACAAATTGCTTACATTATCAATGATGAATCAAATCCCATCAACCACCCCATTTTTTCAGTTGATACTAACTTAAGAACCAATATATTACATCTCACTGATACTCCTCAACCACCTATTGAAATAAGAGAGAAGCCTATTTACTTTTTTGAAGATCCTCCCCACAATACCTATGTCTGGAAAATGTTTTTTGATGGAGCCTCTTCTAGGGAAAGTGTTGGTGCTAGAGTAATTTTTATTTCCCCCTCCCAAGAGACCATATCTCTCTCTTGCAAGCTGGAATTTGAAACAACAAACAACTTGGCAGAGTATGAGGATCTTATATTGGGTCTGAGAGCGGCCCAAGACATGAATATTGAGGAGATAACAGTGTTTAGGGATGTTGAATTGATTATTCATCAAGTCAAAAATTTGTATCACGCTAAGCACCCAAGGTTGAGGGCCTACAAAAATGAAGTTTGGGATATGATTGGAAGTTTATTCTTGGCTTTTAATATCTCATTTTTTCCAAGGGGGGAGAACTCTGTGGTAGATTCCTTCGTGGTTTTGGCAGGTAATTTCAAGGTCCCTTTTCCCCCAAAACTCAAGTATAAGGTGGAGAAAAAATACAAACCCTCTATTCCTGATAATGTCAAACATAGGAAGGTATTTGAGGACGATATCGAGATAAAAAAATTCCTTGAGACTGTGGGTGAATTTTTAGATATGAATATCAATCAGGATCAGGATTCTGAAGAAAGTCCTCATGCTGATGTTCTTCTCAAAAGATTGTTGACCATCACATTGTCTATTTGCCTGGTAACCATATTCCAAAGGGGCTTGTCCCTTTAGAGATATTGTTTGAAAAAAATGATGTTGATGTAAAGGTTGAAGGATAAACTAAAGAAGTTGATGTGACTGAATGCAATCTAGGAAYAGAGGAGGATCCCAAATGGGTCAAACTRTCCAGMAGMTTATCAAAGGAGTGAAGGGCTGAGTATGTTAGGATTCTCAAGGAGTTTGCAGATGTGTTTGAGAAAATATGACACCATCATCATCRAACACAAAATCCCTCTGAAAGAAGATKYCAAAYCTTTCAAGCAGAAGMTCARATAGATAAATCCCATGTTGTTGCCGATAATGGAAAAATAAGTCAAAAAGTTGTTGGATGCACAGACCATCATTCCCTTGAKATTTTTAGAGTGGGTAGCTAATTTGGTTCCTGTGAGGAAGAAGAATGGAAAAATCCAATTGTGTGTCAATTTCAGAAATTTGAATAGAAGCTCCAAAAAGGATAATTACCCCTTGSCAAAAATGRAKCACATTTGTAGAGAGTGACTGGTTCGTCCAGGATGTCTATGGTTGATGGTTTCTCTGGGTACAACTAGCTCTATGTCTTGCCTGAATATAGAGAGAAGACGACTTTCACTACTCCTTGGGTCATGTTCATGTATTCTAAAATGCCCTTTGGATTGATGAATGCAGAAGCGACCTTCTAGCGAGCCATGGACATCACCTTCATTGGAGAAAAGGAAAAATTTGTAGTCATCTATCTAGATGACATTATGGTATTTTCAAGGTCTAATAAAAAGCATTGTCATCATTTGAATAAAGTCTTCTTGAAGTGTAGAAGGTTCGGTCTCTCTCTCAATCCTAAGAAATCTTTATTTGCGATGCAAGAGGGAAAATTGTTGGGGCATATTGTGTCAGCTGAAGGGGTGAAGATTGATCCAAGCAGAGTATAGGCCATCCAGTCCTTATCATTTCCCAGATCCAAGAAAGAGGTTTAGTCTTTCTTGGGTAAGATCAAATTTATGAGGAGGTTCATTTCTAATTTTCCTGAGTTGGTTAAATACATTATAGCCATGCTCAGAAAAGGGAATGAAGTGAAATGGACTACGAAGTCTAGGAATTCTTTCAACCAAATCAAGAGGGCTTTGACTGAAGCACATGTGCTCATCAGCCCTGACTATTCTAAGGAATTTATGATATTTTATTTTGCTTCATCTCATACACTGGTTGTTGTTTTTCTACAAATAAATGAAAAACGTTTGGAACAACCTATTTCCTTTTTCAGCAGAGCACTGAGGGATGAAAAAATGAGATACGATATCATGGAGAATAAAGCCTATGCTTTGGTAAAGGCCCTCAAGGATTTCAAAATATATGTTCAACATTCAAAAATTATCGCATATGTCCCCTCGCCTGAAGTAAAGGAGATATTGATATAGCCTGATATATATGGGAAGAGAAGCAAGTGGATTGCCAAGATCCTGGATTTTGACCTGGAAATAAAACACACCAAATTGGTGAAAGGCCAAGGTTTATCCAGGTTACTGGTTGAATCAAATTGCAAATCATTAGGGGTTAATTTCATGAATGCAGACTTAGAAAATCAGCAAACTGGGATTTTTGTTGAAGACTCTCATGTCAGCCCCAACTTAGCAGGATGCTCCTGGTACAAATATATCATATATTTCCTACAGAAGTTGAGTCCTCCTGATGGTTTGGACAAAAACAAGGTGACATGTTTGAAACTCAAATAAATCAAATATTGTATCATTGATCTAGTTTTGTACTGGAAGGATCCTTTGGGAGTCATGTTGAGGTGTCTAGAACCACAAGAATCCCAAAGAGCTATGACTAATTTTCATGACAACTTATGTGGGGGACATCATCTTTGGAGGACCACAGCTTAACGATCCTCAGAGCTAGGTATTTCTGGCCTATCCTTTTTACTAATGTTTGTGCAAAGATTAGAGCTTGCACCAAGTGTAAAAAGTTTGCTAGAAAGCAACAGCTCAAATATTTGCCTTTGAAACCTGTAGTGGTTTCTGGACCTTTTCAGCAGTAGGGTCTCAACTTCATTGGAGAGATCCACCCAGCATCATGTGGCTAGCACAAGTGGAATTTGATCGCAAATGAATATTTTACCAAATGGATAGAATCCATCCCTACAAGGAGTGCCTCTCACTAGGTGATCATAAGTTTCCTTGAAGACATCATGTCCAGATTCGGTTGTCCAAACAGGATTGTTACAAACAATGCTGCCTCTTTCAGAGATGATCCATTAATTAATTAATGTGAGTAGTATGGGATCACACTAGTCCATTATACTCCCTACTACCCTCATGGAAATGGCTTAGCAAATTCTTCTAACAAGAGCCTCATAAATATCATCAAAAAGTTGTTAGAAGACAACAAGAAAGCCTGGGATTCGAAGATAAAATTTGCATTATGGGCTGACAGAGTTACAACCAAGAGGTCACTAGGAATTTCTCCTTTTCAACTGGTGTATGGGGTTGACACTATTTTTCCTTCCCAGCATCCTTTGCATGTGGAAAAATTATTCCATGGCTATCAAGGGGAACCTGATGATATGATCATAAAGATATTGTAGTTGGTAGAAGTGCAGCAGACCAGATAGAAGCTACTGGATAAGGCACAAGATCATCAGCAGAAGATAAAGAGATCCTTTGAAAAAAATACAAGCAAGGGGGATTTCCAGCTAGGGGATCTAGTGCTCAAATGGGATGCACCCAATCAAGACAAAGGAAAACATGGTAAATTTGAAGCCTTATGGATCAGTCCCTTCAATATTTTTGAGGTATTTCTGAACAACACCTATAAATTGCAAAACTTGGAGGATTCTGAAGTTTTAGGTGGCCCTGTCAATGGGCATTTTCTAAAGAAATGTTTTTTTAAGCCATGGTTGGCTTCCCGCCATTGTAAATACCACTTTCTTTTTGTTTTTTAATAAGAGACTCCATAACCCAAAGCTAAGGCACTGGAGTTTCTCATTTTTGGCAACTCACAGGGAGCATACCATCCCCTGTGGAGCCAAATGTTATCACATATAGTTGTCAAGAGTAGTGTGTGCGTTTTGTCAATACTCAGGCCTGTATCATTTCCCTGTCTCTCTCTCCTTTTTGCAGGACAAGTCTTAAATTTTTTCCCTTTCGACTGTTAAAATCAGTTTTTTGTTTGCCCCTTTTTNGGCTTTGACTGAAGCACATGTGCTCATCAGCCCTGACTATTCTAAGGAATTTATGATATTTTATTTTGCTTCATCTCATACACTGGTTGTTGTTTTTCTACAAATAAATGAAAAAGGTTTGGAACAACCTATTTCCTTTTTCAGCAGAGCACTGAGGGATGCAAAAATAAGATACGATATCATGGAGAATAAAGCCTATGCTTTGGTAAAGGCCCTCAAGGATTTCAAAATCTATGTTCAACATTCAAAAATTATCGCATATGTCCCCTCGCCTGAAGTAAAGGAGATATTGATATAGCCTGATATAGATGGGAAGAGAAGCAAGTGGATTGCCAAGATTCTGGATTTTGACCTGGAAATAAAACACACCAAATTGGTGAAAGGCCAAGGTTTATCCAGGTTACTGGCTGAATCAAATTGCAAATCATTAGGGGTTAATTTCATGAATGTAGACTTAGAAAATAAGCGAATTGGGATTGTTGTTGAAGACTCTCATGTCAGCCCCAACTTAGCAGGATGCCCCTGGTACAAATATATCATATATTTCCTACAGAATTTGAGTCCTTCTGATGGTTTGGACAAAAACAAGGTGACATATTTGAAACTCAAAGCAATCAAATATTGTATCATTGATATAGTTTTGTACTGGAAGGATCCTTTGGGAGTCATGTTGAGGTGTCTAGAACCACAAGAATCCCAAAGAGCTATGACTAATTTTCATGACAGCTTATGTGGGGGGCATCATCTTTGGAGGACCACAGCTTAAAGATCCTCAGAGATGGGTATTTCTGGCCTATCCTTTTTACTAATGTTTGTGCAAATATTAGAGCTTGCACCAAGTGTAAAAAGTTTGCTAGAAAGAAACAGCTCAAATATTTGCCTTTGAAACCTGTAGTGGTTTCTGGACCTTTTCAGCAGTAGGGTCTCAACTTCATTGGAGAGATCCACCCAGCATCATGTGGCTAGCACAAGTGGATTTTGATCGCCAATGAATATTTTACCAAATGGATAGAAGCCATCCCTACAAGGAGTGCCTCTCACTAGGTGATCATAAGTTTCCTTGAAGACATCATGTCCAGATTCGGCTGTCCAAACAGGATTGTTACAAACAATGTTGCCTCTTTCATAGATGAGCCATTAATTAATTAATGTGAGTAGTATGGGATCACACTAGTCCATTATACTCCCTACTACCCTCAGGGAAATGGCTTAGCAAAGTCTTCTAACAAGAGCCTCATAAAGATCATCAAAAAGTTGTTAGAAGACAACAAGAAAGCCTGGGATTCGAAGATAAAATTTGCATTATGGGCTGACAGAGTTACAACCAAGAGGTCACTAGGAATTTCTCCTTTTCAACTGGTGTATGGGGTTGACACTATTTTTCCTTCCCAGCATCCTTTGCATGTGGAAAAATTATTCCATGGCTATCAAGGGGAACCTGATGATATGATCATAAAGATATTGTAGTTGGTAGAAGTGCAGCAGACCAGATAGAAGCTACTGGATAAGGCACAAGATCATCAGCAGAAGATAAAGAGATCCTTTGAAAAAAATACAAGCAAGGGGGATTTCCAGCTAGGGGATCTAGTGCTCAAATGGGATGCACCCAATCAAGACAAAGGAAAACATGGTAAATTTGAAGCCTTATGGATCAGTCCCTTCAATATTTTTGAGGTATTTCTGAACAACACCTATAAATTGCAAAACTTGGAGGATTCTGAAGTTTTAGGTGGCCCTGTCAATGGGCATTTTCTAAAGAAATGTTTTTTTAAGCCATGGTTGGCTTCCCGCCATTGTAAATACCACTTTCTTTTTGTTTTTTAATAAGAGACTCCATAACCCAAAGCTAAGGCACTGGAGTTTCTCATTTTTGGCAACTCACAGGGAGCATACCATCCCCTGTGGAGCCAAATGTTATCACATATAGTTGTCAAGAGTAGTGTGTGCGTTTTGTCAATACTCAGGCCTGTATCATTTCCCTGTCTCTCTCTCCTTTTTGCAGGACAAGTCTTAAATTTTTTCCCTTTCGACTGTTAAAATCAGTTTTTTGTTTGCCCCTTTTTNAGCTCAAAGTGTTGAAGCACATGGCACACACACCAATCAGGACATGTGGCACTCATTCCAAGTCATTTGTTCGTAACACATGTCACCCTTATTTTCATGACACATCAACAGTCTTGCATTGTATGATGTCAGGCCACCACGTCACTTCGAAGATTTTCCTCCAGGATATTTTTCATGTTTCATATTTGAAAATCCTAAAGCCAGAAGTGTTGAAAGACTGAAGTGAATTTGGACCGTCGATTTGCGGGGGGCACGCGTCATCTGATTAATTGCTTTGGAGGATTTTCTTGAAATCATCTCGTTTGTCGATCTCATGAGGCCACACATCACCATATCCATAGCTCCGGGTAAAAGAACTTGGAGGAAAAGGAGGTTTGAGATTTTATTTTCCCAGAATATGGAGACCCGAAAGCATCTTGGTCGTCAATCTCAGTAGGCCACGCATCACCAAATCCATAGCTCCGGGTAAAATCACTTGGAGGAAAAGGAAGTTTGAGATTTGATTTCCGAGAATCCAGAGACCCGAAATCAGCTCATTCGTTGATCTCAGGAGGCCACGCATCATCAAATCCATAGCTCCAGACAAAAGCAGCCGAAGGCAGAGGAGGTTTGAAATTTGAAACTCTGAAGCCCGAATCGCGAAGCAAATTATGACCGTCTATTTGAGAAAGAGTAGATTTGATCTGTCAATTTGAAAGTGCCAGAGATAATTCGTTGATCAAAGGGCTTCATCTAATATCACGAGATAAATTGTCACACTCGATTGCAGGGTCGGAAGGTACTCGAGCTTTAAAATTTCAAGGGCAGGTCGCAATCAGAACCATGGTTTTGAGAAGGGGATAGGTGGTGGGTCATGGTGAATTATGGGGACGAAAGAATTTTGTTTCCAAACCACTCTTTTTCGTTCCTACAACCACATGTTTGCATGAGTTCATAGCCCCAATTCACGTCTATGAAGGAGCCAAAGGAAAAGGTAGCGCCCTCCTCCAAGGAACAGTTTTAGGGGACCTCAAATTTGGTGGGCGATTAAGCTTGGTAGTGGCACTAAATCTAGCAAGTGTGCCCAGATCTCAGATTGAGACCAGATCTATGGCCATAGTTCATTGCGGGGACGGAACATGCTTGGGAGATAATTTTCATGAGTTGTCCCGCAATTGAAACCATGGTAAGGCAAAAGTAATACATGGCGGAAGGTGGTGAATTGTGGGCTCAAAAGCGGTGTGATTCCAAACTACTTTTGATGGCCCCACAATCATGTGCTCATATAGCATCCTATCCAAGAGCAGCACATGGCCTCCCCCTAAGCATTAAGTCTCGTTGCGATCCCGACAAGAGGAAGTTAATGAAAATAGAGTTGGTGGTTGAAACCTTGGCTCACTCCATAAATGGAAGGTCTGGTCATGGGGATTGAACCGTCAGCCCGTGGTACCCCTGTGCATAGATTTTCCTGCATACCCATGTCGATCTGAGCTCACGTATGGAAAATGGATACATGCACAGTATGACAGAAGACAGCTGAGACACAATGATTTGAATGTAGTGATCAGATCACACTCTTGATAGTCCAGGACTGATCTGAGTATAAATGTTTCAATTTGACATTTTGTTATGGTCATCAACTGGTTGAGAAGAGCTCCCTATTTTGTAATGTTTTGATGCCAGAGCTATTCTCTGGTTATGTATCAAGTTTGAGACTTTATCATTAATATAATTCATCTTCTTTCATTTCTCTGTAAAAAATATGCTAAAACACTCAGGCATGGAGGATCCAGTTGAGGGTCGTAGTTTTATTGTAATGTAGGTTTGATTACAGTATTGTTGTGACCGGTTTTAGTCAGCTTCTTTGTTGTCTTATTCCATCTTACGTTGAAAGGCTCGGGCATGGAGGATCCAGTCAAGTTGTCATAGTTGCATTGTGATGTAGGTTTGATCATTATGTTGTTGTGACTATGTTTCTGTGACATATTTCAGTGTCTAAAGCTTGAGTTCAAGAGTGCTCTTAAGCCTAAATTTTTCTTCACCAAGCTGCTTGAAAGCCTAATGCCCATGGTAGGCTTGTCCACTTTCTCACTAAGTCTTCCTTTTGCTTGCCCATAAACTCAATTCACTCACTGAATTTAATGAGGCCTTCACTTCCCTGTGCATTGCCTACCCATTTTCTGTGTTAGAATCATTCATGTACTGAGTTTTGTCCATTTGACCTCCACTCATAAAACCAACATCCACGAAACATTCTGATGGGTATTGGGCTTATCCTCTCTCAATATGAGGGTGACTCTCAGTGCTAACAAGTGCATTTATCATTGTCCAATGTTTTCATTAATCAAATATACATTATTCTTTCATGCATTTTCTGTAGAGCACTCTTATCTTTGTTAACATTTGTAACCATTTGAAGAATTGTTCTTGAGATCCAATTTTAGGTTAATTTTGTTTATTGGTCATTATTAGTTTTCTTTCATTGTGATTTGGATTTTGCGTATTTTATTTCATGTCAATTGAATTCATTTATCTTTGCTTTTTTCTTTTATTGCATTTAAGTGTGGATCCTCTATAGGAAATAATCATTGAAGGACATAAAACTTAAGTAAGATACTCACGATTAATCACACAAACATCACCATGAGTGCATGAAAGACTGTGATCTATGAATTTATAGCACTAAGTTATTCCCACGTCTCAGTGATAAATCCTTAGTGTTAATTTCTTGTAGTGTGGGTTTGAAGATTGTTTTGTCAACTTTAGATTAGGTTAGCCTATGATTTGATCCTGTGTTTCTTGTGCCTACACCTCAAATCTTGCAAGCCCCAGATGTTAATTAAATGTGGGAATTAACAGTGCATATATTTATCCCAACAAGAACTTATTTGGTCCAAACGGTTATGAATTCCGTTGCTCATAGATCCCGCAATTGACGCTTGAAGATCATGGGAAAATTGGTCCAAAATGCACTATGTGGGTAAAAAAGTCAAATGGTATGGTAAAATTGGTTATTTTTACTATTAGTAGAAATTTTTTATCCACTTGATACAGTTTGTGCTAATTTTTCGACCTAACGGACTAATAGTGCAGTGGAAGGAGTTGGTTTTGGTGGTTTTTTCCATGGATTTCTATGGTTTCTAGTGTCATGTCACCCATTCGCGACTTCGGTAGGTATTTTCTTTTACCATCATATATAATAGGTTGCCACTCCATCTTTCAGATTTTCATTTTCCTCTGACTGTGATCTATATGCCTTAGGTATGAACCCATTTATTAGTGACACGGAACCTTCCTATTGCTATTAGAAGTGTCGTTATTGATTGGTAGAGGCTTACCAAACATGGGTTCCCTAGTTAGAACCATTGTGTCATCTGGTGCCCATGCATAGATTATTCTATAAGACTGGGAGTCCCTTATAGTTCCAATATGAATTTGCATTCAAACCTCATATTCTTACTCATAAGCATTAAACCTATACCTATGGGACTTCCATCGAGCCCTATTTAATCTCTTTTTTTACTCTATTAAAAAGCGAAAGATTGTTGAGTGAAATTATCTCTTTCACACTCATTAAATGGATTTTAAAGGAGTTCTATTTGGTGTAATTTTAACCCTTTTCGGACCAATTCGACTAATTTATAAAAAGGAATACTCTAGTCACTAGTGGCTAGAAGATTTCTCCTGGGTATTGTTTTATACTTTTTCGGGACTAGGGGACTAAATTTACAAATAAGGATATTATCTGGATTTAAATTGTAATTGCATTCCATCCTCCTGCTTGCAGTATTGAGCCTATTATCGGTTCTCTCTTTCTCGTTACAAACCTATTACCTCAACAATTTACATCATGAGCCAAGAACAGCCTTGTTTATATCCTTGGAATCTTGACCCCATGTACCCTAAGAGGAAACATTCCCTTGAGTGTCCATGCCCTACATGCACTTCCTTGCATTGAGCATACGGATGTTCCACTGTTGGAACTAGTTGCTTACTCATGACACTCATTTCCTCCATTGTATCATATCATTCATTTGCCAATGAAAAAACAAAAAATATGAGCGAGAAAATACTATTATCTTATATTGGCAGCAGTCATGTCTCCTTTGAACAAAGTACAAACTTTTGAGTCCACTTGTCATCCAAAGTTTGGGTTTAGCATGACCTTAGGAATCTGAGATCATTACTTAGAGTTTACTCCTCTGACTGGTTACTCTTCCAGTCCCTATGGAGAGTTTGATTGATGCCTCCTGCATCACAAAGTTTCATCATCAATTCTATGTTGTCAGAGTCCTCCATATGTCTCATGCTTTTGTTCAAAGTAATTTTATAAGCATGTGTCGGTCATCTCTCAGAACTCTTGACTTTGCATGTTGGACATACCCTAAGTTTGTCTTAGAGTTACATGAAGTTGTAGTCCTAACATGCACCCTAGTCCTACTTTAATTATGGGTAGGTAACCTTGAACCCAACAATCGACATCTCCTCATTGGTCATTGACTGGGGGGTTTCTCTTTTGTTCAAGGGAAAGAAATCTATTCACACATTGGGATTCGTGCAGTGTCTTGGGTTCCATTAGCCTTATTAGTGGTTTCCTCTCCTTTGTTGGGAGTTTTCCTTATTGGTTTTTATTCAGAGGGTCTTTTTTGTGCACTACTTGCATCTGGTGCATGCGTAAGACGCACAAATTTGTTTGTTCATGAACATCCTCTTCATCTGAGTTCCTCCAAATCATCAAGATATTTCTTTATACCTCATGCTGACTAATGAGATATGATTTAATTCTCTCCTTTCAGAGGGTCTCCTTCCATCGACTTTAGCTCATGTATTATGGAAACGAGGCCTAGATTCCTATGAGTACTTAGAGGCTTGCAGTCATTAGTGGCAGGTTCTCCCGCCATCGACAGTTGGGAATACATCAATGTCTTCTAATCAATGGATTATTCAAGTGTTCAACCTCAACACCTTTATTCACACTTGTAATAATGTACTCAATTCCTTGATACCTACTTTCATTATCAGTAGGTTGTCTCATGTTTGTTAACGGTGTACTTTAATGACCAGTAATCAAATGAAGTCTCATTGTGTTCGACCTCAAATCCTCTATTCACATGATGTAACTTGCACCTTTGGCATATTTTGTAGAAGACTTGAAGACATCAGTTTATAGTAGAAACTTTCCTGATTTGTTGCTAGCATTCATTGGAACAATACCTATATGAATTCAGTAATCATGGGAGATTAGATTGTACTCCATTGTAGATAGATATCTTCAGATTGATTTTGAGACTAGTTTTTACTGGGCCTTGTTCATGACTATGACAGCCTATGGCATGTATCTACTTTGTATTGCCTATTCCTGGCCATGAACATATATTTGGTTTATTTCCACATGTATCTGCAGTGTAATTCAGATTGGCGGCCATGTGTACAAAGTCATTATGTATTGTAATATTCTCATGAGAAACTAGTTCTTCCAACTGAGTCTCCATTACTCCACTTATGGGAATTATATTGTATTTCAGACATCGTAGATACTCCTATGAAATCACACATTAGGGGGCATCTATCATAAAAAAAAAATCCACACCCCATGAAACTTGCTCAGAAGCCTTTCCATTCCCCTATGCAGACTTGAAGTCCCATTTTTCACTTTCCAGAGCCAAAAAATCATATTTTTCCACATATACATGCCCTACAAGTTAGACAACATGTGTATACATAGGTTGCATCACTACAACCCGCATACATCAAGTTTGGTGCTCAAAATTAAAAATTGTGTCGGGTTTCCATGTCACGTCACGAGATCCATGATCCTTGACCTTCCATATACTGTAAACGTTCCAACTCGGCCCTTTAGTTCCATTTGAAGGATATAAATTGGGCCATATCCAAACCATAGAAGAGGAGAGAATTCAACTTTTGAGAGAAAAGATACTCTGGAGAAATTTTCACTTCACATTGAGTCNGGAACATGCTTGGGAGATAATTTTCATGAGTGGTCCCGCAATTGAAACCATGGTAAGGAAAAAGTAATACATGGCGGAAGGTGGTGAATTGTGGGCTCAAAAGCGGTGTGATTCCAAACTACTTTTGATGGCCCCACAATCATGTGCTCATATAGCGTCCTATACAAGAGCAGCACATGGCCTCCCCCTGAGCATTAAGTCTTGTTGAGATCCCGACAAGAGGAAGTTAATGAAAATAGAGTTGGTGGTTGAAACCTTGGCTCACTCCATAAATGGAAGGTCTGGTCGTGGGGATTGAACCGTCAGCCCGTGGTACCCTTGTGCATAGATTTTCTTGCATACCCATGTCGATCTGAGCTCACGTATGGAAAATGGATACATGCACAGTATGACAGAAGACAGCTGAGACGCAATGATTTGAATGTAGTGATCAGATCACACTCTTGATAGTCCAGGACTGATCTGAGTATAAATGTTTCAATTTGACATTTTGTTATGGTCATCAACTGGTTGAGTAGAGCTCCCTATTTTGTAATGTTTTGATGCTAGAGCTATTCTCTAGTTATGTATCAAGTTTGAGACTTTATCATTAATATAATTCATCTTCTTTCATTTCTCTGTAAAAAATATGCTAAAACACTCAGGCATGGAGGATCCAGTTGAGGGTCGTAGTTTTATTGTAATGTAGGTTTGATTACAGTATTGTTGTGACCGGTTTTAGTCAGCTTCTTTGTTGTCTTATTCCATCTTACGTTGAAAGGCTCGGGCATGGAGGATCCAGTCAAGTTGTCATAGTTGCATTGTGATGTAGGTTTGATCATTATGTTGTTGTGACTATGTTTCTGTGACATATTTCAGTGTCTAAAGCTTGAGTTCAAGAGTGCTCTTAAGCCTAAATTTTTCTTCACCAAGCTGCTTGAAAGCCTAATGCCCATGGTAGGCTTGTCCACTTTCTCACTAAGTCTTCCTTTTGCTTGCCCATAAACTCAATTCACTCACTGAATTTAATGAGGCCTTCACTTCCCTGTGCATTGCCTACCCATTTTCTGTGTTAGAATCATTCATGTACTGAGTTTTGTCCATTTGACCTCCACTCATAAAACCAACATCCACGAAACATTCTGATGGGTATTGGGCTTATCCTCTCTCAATATGAGGGTGACTCTCAGTGCTAACAAGTGCATTTATCATTGTCCAATGTTTTCATTAATCAAATATACATTATTCTTTCATGCATTTTCTGTAGAGCACTCTTATCTTTGTTAACATTTGTAACCATTTGAAGAATTGTTCTTGAGATCCAATTTTAGGTTAATTTTGTTTATTGGTCATTATTAGTTTTCTTTCATTGTGATTTGGATTTTGCGTATTTTATTTCATGTCAATTGAATTCATTTATCTTTGCTTTTTTCTTTTATTGCATTTAAGTGTGGATCCTCTATAGGAAATAATCATTGAAGGACATAAAACTTAAGTAAGATACTCACGATTAATCACACAAACATCACCATGAGTGCATGAAAGACTGTGATCTATGAATTTATAGCACTAAGTTATTCCCACGTCTCAGTGATAAATCCTTAGTGTTAATTTCTTGTAGTGTGGGTTTGAAGATTGTTTTGTCAACTTTAGATTAGGTTAGCCTATGATTTGATCCTGTGTTTCTTGTGCCTACACCTCAAATCTTGCAAGCCCCAGATGTTAATTAAATGTGGGAATTAACAGTGCATATATTTATCCCAACAAGAACTTATTTGGTCCAAACGGTTATGAATTCCGTTGCTCATAGATCCCGCAATTGACGCTTGAAGATCATGGGAAAATTGGTCCAAAATGCACTATGTGGGTAAAAAAGTCAAATGGTATGGTAAAATTGGTTATTTTTACTATTAGTAGAAATTTTTTATCCACTTGATACAGTTTGTGCTAATTTTTCGACCTAACGGACTAATAGTGCAGTGGAAGGAGTTGGTTTTGGTGGTTTTTTCCATGGATTTCTATGGTTTCTAGTGTCATGTCACCCATTCGCGACTTCGGTAGGTATTTTCTTTTACCATCATATATAATAGGTTGCCACTCCATCTTTCAGATTTTCATTTTCCTCTGACTGTGATCTATATGCCTTAGGTATGAACCCATTTATTAGTGACACGGAACCTTCCTATTGCTATTAGAAGTGTCGTTATTGATTGGTAGAGGCTTACCAAACATGGGTTCCCTAGTTAGAACCATTGTGTCATCTGGTGCCCATGCATAGATTATTCTATAAGACTGGGAGTCCCTTATAGTTCCAATATGAATTTGCATTCAAACCTCATATTCTTACTCATAAGCATTAAACCTATACCTATGGGACTTCCATCGAGCCCTATTTAATCTCTTTTTTTACTCTATTAAAAAGCGAAAGATTGTTGAGTGAAATTATCTCTTTCACACTCATTAAATGGATTTTAAAGGAGTTCTATTTGGTGTAATTTTAACCCTTTTCGGACCAATTCGACTAATTTATAAAAAGGAATACTCTAGTCACTAGTGGCTAGAAGATTTCTCCTGGGTATTGTTTTATACTTTTTCGGGACTAGGGGACTAAATTTACAAATAAGGATATTATCTGGATTTAAATTGTAATTGCATTCCATCCTCCTGCTTGCAGTATTGAGCCTATTATCGGTTCTCTCTTTCTCGTTACAAACCTATTACCTCAACAATTTACATCATGAGCCAAGAACAGCCTTGTTTATATCCTTGGAATCTTGACCCCATGTACCCTAAGAGGAAACATTCCCTTGAGTGTCCATGCCCTACATGCACTTCCTTGCATTGAGCATACGGATGTTCCACTGTTGGAACTAGTTGCTTACTCATGACACTCATTTCCTCCATTGTATCATATCATTCATTTGCCAATGAAAAAACAAAAAATATGAGCGAGAAAATACTATTATCTTATATTGGCAGCAGTCATGTCTCCTTTGAACAAAGTACAAACTTTTGAGTCCACTTGTCATCCAAAGTTTGGGTTTAGCATGACCTTAGGAATCTGAGATCATTACTTAGAGTTTACTCCTCTGACTGGTTACTCTTCCAGTCCCTATGGAGAGTTTGATTGATGCCTCCTGCATCACAAAGTTTCATCATCAATTCTATGTTGTCAGAGTCCTCCATATGTCTCATGCTTTTGTTCAAAGTAATTTTATAAGCATGTGTCGGTCATCTCTCAGAACTCTTGACTTTGCATGTTGGACATACCCTAAGTTTGTCTTAGAGTTACATGAAGTTGTAGTCCTAACATGCACCCTAGTCCTACTTTAATTATGGGTAGGTAACCTTGAACCCAACAATCGACATCTCCTCATTGGTCATTGACTGGGGGGTTTCTCTTTTGTTCAAGGGAAAGAAATCTATTCACACATTGGGATTCGTGCAGTGTCTTGGGTTCCATTAGCCTTATTAGTGGTTTCCTCTCCTTTGTTGGGAGTTTTCCTTATTGGTTTTTATTCAGAGGGTCTTTTTTGTGCACTACTTGCATCTGGTGCATGCGTAAGACGCACAAATTTGTTTGTTCATGAACATCCTCTTCATCTGAGTTCCTCCAAATCATCAAGATATTTCTTTATACCTCATGCTGACTAATGAGATATGATTTAATTCTCTCCTTTCAGAGGGTCTCCTTCCATCGACTTTAGCTCATGTATTATGGAAACGAGGCCTAGATTCCTATGAGTACTTAGAGGCTTGCAGTCATTAGTGGCAGGTTCTCCCGCCATCGACAGTTGGGAATACATCAATGTCTTCTAATCAATGGATTATTCAAGTGTTCAACCTCAACACCTTTATTCACACTTGTAATAATGTACTCAATTCCTTGATACCTACTTTCATTATCAGTAGGTTGTCTCATGTTTGTTAACGGTGTACTTTAATGACCAGTAATCAAATGAAGTCTCATTGTGTTCGACCTCAAATCCTCTATTCACATGATGTAACTTGCACCTTTGGCATATTTTGTAGAAGACTTGAAGACATCAGTTTATAGTAGAAACTTTCCTGATTTGTTGCTAGCATTCATTGGAACAATACCTATATGAATTCAGTAATCATGGGAGATTAGATTGTACTCCATTGTAGATAGATATCTTCAGATTGATTTTGAGACTAGTTTTTACTGGGCCTTGTTCATGACTATGACAGCCTATGGCATGTATCTACTTTGTATTGCCTATTCCTGGCCATGAACATATATTTGGTTTATTTCCACATGTATCTGCAGTGTAATTCAGATTGGCGGCCATGTGTACAAAGTCATTATGTATTGTAATATTCTCATGAGAAACTAGTTCTTCCAACTGAGTCTCCATTACTCCACTTATGGGAATTATATTGTATTTCAGACATCGTAGATACTCCTATGAAATCACACATTAGGGGGCATCTATCATAAAAAAAAAATCCACACCCCATGAAACTTGCTCAGAAGCCTTTCCATTCCCCTATGCAGACTTGAAGTCCCATTTTTCACTTTCCAGAGCCAAAAAATCATATTTTTCCACATATACATGCCCTACAAGTTAGACAACATGTGTATACATAGGTTGCATCACTACAACCCGCATACATCAAGTTTGGTGCTCAAAATTAAAAATTGTGTCGGGTTTCCATGTCACGTCACGAGATCCATGATCCTTGACCTTCCATATACTGTAAACGTTCCAACTCGGCCCTTTAGTTCCATTTGAAGGATATAAATTGGGCCATATCCAAACCATAGAAGAGGAGAGAATTCAACTTTTGAGAGAAAAGATACTCTGGAGAAATTTTCACTTCACATTGAGTCNTAACTTCTGAGTATTTCTTCAACTCTTCTGTCCTCTTCTACCTGGACTTTCAACTTCATAATTATCTTCTTTAATTCCTCTGAGTTGTGACTATGGGTTCCTTTTACTTTTAGTTATTGAGTGAATTATTTTTCTTTCTTTCTTTCCTTAGTTCTTCTAAGGAACTAATTAATTCTTCTCTGATATCGACTTTGCCTTCTTCTTCATAACCATTAGAGTTTCTTGTTTGATTTTCCCTAGCCATAAATAGTACCTTTTTTGAATCATTGTCGGTCATTTTTTTTATTGTTTTTGTTGTGTTTTGTGAATATGGTATAAATATGGTTGTTGGAGATGATATAAATATGAGTTGACAAGATTTAAATGTATGGATTGTGTTGGAAATACTAAGACAACTAAGAGGGAGGGGGTGGGGGGGGCAGGGGGGGTGAATCCATTGCTACTGTACTTAAACAATTTTATGCCTATTAAACTATTATTAATCTTTTCCAAGTGATCATCAAGATTATGCAATTTATGAACAATAGAAATAGTAAACATCAATCACACATATGATATACACAGAGACAAATATTCATGAGGAAACCCATAAAGGGAGAAAACATATTCTTCTTTGAATGATAGACAATATTTTATGTTCTATACATCATTTGTCTTTGAGCACAACCTCAAAATGAGGTTACAACCTCTTCTTTAACAAGCTACAACTTGTTGAGAGAACCAACCCTCTTGTTTCTCTAGCACCCACTAGAAGGAAGCACCAACTCCCTGAGCGTTCTAGCACCAACTAGATGGAAGCACCAAGTTCCAGTCATACAAGCACCAACCTATATAACAGATAACAATGGTTGTCCCTTGCACCACCCTACTACCCTAGTTTTTTTGGCTGCAACCAGATGGAAGCTACTACTCTACTCTACCTGCATCAGTTTGTTCTTGTTGCTCGCATCTTCTTGCGTACGCCTCTTTAGATTATTTTCTTCCTTTTATGCTATGTGATACCTTTTCATCCTTTTTAATGAGTCTCTGGTCTTTCCTTTAGATCGTGCACTGCATCACCTCCTACACACATGCATCACACTAGAAAAATCACTCTATTCTCTATGTTCTGTATCTTTTACTCACGTCAAGTCCTCTGCCTGATCATCATTCAAACACTTCATCTTCCTTGGCGGTTATACTGTATCTGTTCATTATTAGTGGAAGCTATCCAAATTTTCTTTGGCTTCTCTAGAAGTCGCAACTCTTCGTCTTCTCTTTCAGTTACAACCAATCAATTATGGATTCTTTGGATTCTAAGCTCCTTCCTTCATGTGACCACTGACGGTGACCATATGCCTATTTGAAAGGCACTTCAAGTTCTTGGTCTAGCGAGTGCTAGCTCCCTTTTTTTTCGATATGACCTTGGGCGATGAGCTTCACATGACCATGCGATTGTGGGTGTGTCCATAGGAGGTTTGAGGGAAACCCTCTTTTCTCCCCACAATTCACTATAGAGCTCCATGTATGCCTTTGGCGATACATTGGTTTTGATTGCGGCCCGCTTACAAAAAATTAAGACCTGAGCATGTTCTGGCCCCACAATCAAGCATGATCATCGATCTCGCGATCTCTGGAAGATTCCTTTGATCAATGAATTCAATCAATATTTATTTCCTGCCCGCTTTACTCTATCCATGTGTGATCCTTAGTCTTACCAACCAAGTGACATGTGGCCCTCCAAACCGACGGACGAGATTGATTTCTCCTTTTGGGCTTTGAGCGTCTCGATTCTCAAACTCCACTTTCACTGTGGTACTTCCACCTAGAATTCACGATCTATCGACAAGTGGTCTTCTCGAATCAGACGATCACAATCCCTTCGGGTATTCGAGGTTCGGGAGTCTCAACTCTCAACTTTCTTCCTTCCTTTGCTTTTTCCAGGAGTGTTCCAATCTGGAGTACACAATCTGTTGATGTGTTTCTTCCTACAGATCGACGATCCTCAGCACCTTCGGGTATTTTACCTTTCAACCAAATCAGACGAATTATTTCACAGAAACAAATCAATGGTAAGATTTGATCCTTACACTCATCCTTTCATTGTTCAATCTGACAGCTAGGACTTAATCAAACATTGAGTTAGATGGTTTTCGGAACTTCGGCCTTCGAAACTTCAAGATTTCAACTTTTCAAACTTACATTATCATTCCATTGTACTATGATCAACGGTTGAGAATACAACTGAAGTGATATTTCACATCGTATGACTCATGTCCTTGCTAACATGGTCTGCTGATGTGGTCTCCCATATGTCCTTTGCTGATGTGGTATGTCACATGTCCTTGCGAACTAGGTTTGTTGATGTAATTTTCTAACGTAGATCTCCCTGATCTAACGATCATCGTATGTTCTCCATATCCGATGGTCCTTATTTATTTCATATTTCTGGTTCTCCAGGATTCGGGTTTTTCAAATCTTAAACTGAAAAATCTGAAGTGAGATTTTTCCCTTAGCTTAACCTCCTCACATCTTTGTACCCAAAATAAATGTTGTTCATCAATCATGATCTTGGATCGATGGCTCGATATATTTGTGATGCAACTCTTCTAGATTATCTTATCCTTCCACTTAGAATGATCCAACGACTAACAAAAATTTGCATAAATGAGATCTCATGTCTTTTACCTCGCTTATCCTATCCTTCCACTTTAAAATGATCCGACGAATGACAAGAATTCAGGTTTGATCCGACGGCTTATGGGTATTCGTATAATCAAATTATTGACCCTTTATCCCTACTTATCCTATCCTTCCACTTAAAGTGATCCGACGGTTGTGAATATTCTTGAAGAAGATCAACAATCAAGGATGGTTGAGGAACCACAACTTACAAGTGATTTAACTCGTCACCAAAACTCCGCAATTTGAAGTTNATTGCTTCTGGAGTGATTCTCTGTCAAGGTTAAGGTGCTCGGAGGGTGGCTTTGGCCTATGGTTGGGTGACAATAGAGATATTATCAATGGTAAAACGAGCACATCTATTATATTCTAACATGTTATGGGCCCACACCTCCTTCATTCAGTATAACCACTGCATTCAGTCTAACTCCTGGAAGGAAACATATCCGTAAGGATATTGATCTCGTTGAAGAACTGTCGCTAGGGTTTCTAGCATGAGCAGTCATCATAGCACTGCCACTAGGGTTACTAGCAGGTGCAGTTGCAGAAACCCTAATCCTCTCATTGAGGCACCTTAAGTGAAGGGATTGACCTAATTTATGGAAAGATCAGTGCACCCTAGACTAGCGCATTTTATAATACTCTCAGCAAGCCAAGATGTCAAGTTTGTGTTTCTGGTCAAATCTAGGGTTGACCAAGTCAAAGCAACCATGACTTACTCCATGAAGTCAGAGAACAATTTAGATGGAGCTTCCAACTTCAGAGCGTGGAAGACAAGAATTGACCTCATCATTACCAAGAGTAAAGTGTTGAATATCATGAAAGGAAAGATCGTGGAACCAGTGTTTGAAGAAGGAAAAGAGAAATAACCGCAAAACATTTCAGCTATGGAGAAGTTCAAAGATGGTGACTTCAATGCCATGAGTATCATAGTGGATTCTATAAAATACCACTTGATACCCTACATCTCCCATCTTGACTCATCGAAGAAGATGTATGTTTCCCTAACATACCTCTTCTCAGTCAGAAACATTGGACAAGTAATGAGTACGAAGAATGAGCTTTGTGACATGAAGATGAATGATGATGACAACATAACATCATACTTTGTGCAAATATCTCAGTTAAGATATCAACTACAAGCTATTGAAGAGATCATTTCAGAGAAGGAATTGGTAAACATAGTACTCAATGGTCTTCCCAAGACATGGGATGCATTTTCCGCATGCATGAACACAAGGAAGGAGTATCCTACATTTGAAGAACTTTGTACTTGTTGTTCTCAAGAAGAATCTAGAATCAGTGAAAAAGAGAAACCCCAAAGGAAGTACGATGATCAAGCCTTCACAACAAGATTCAATAATTTCAGGAACAAAAGGAAGTTTTGTTCAAGGAGGAAGCCAAATAAAGAGAAAGACATTTCAGAAGTACAATGCTTCAACTGTCGAAAGTATGGTCACTACAAGAATCATTGTCCCGAGCTAAAGAAAAGGAAGGAGAAACATGAAGCATCAGTTGTTGAAGAAAAGGAACCCACAAATAAGACTAAGCAAGATGAAAGAGACTTGTTCTTCTAAAGGTAACAATACTCTTGTTATTTCTTGTACATATCTTGTTTGTATCGTCTCTGCACATATCTTGTATATCTATCTCTTGAAAGATAATGTGTTCCAAGAACAACAAGATAAGGATTGATATCATTAGATAATACACATGAAAGGATGAAATAAATCAAACAAATCATGTGGAAGCTATCGCAAGATAAGCTGAATCAATCATGAAGAGACTTAGAAGAAGCAAAGACAAAAAGAAGTCAACAATCAAGAGAAAATTAGAGAAATACTTATGACATTTTGTAGAAGACAACAAGATAGAAGCGTGGACTCTGTTAGACAAAGAGAGCCAATTATATATTGTAGAAGATGAAAAAGATGCAGATAGAAGCGTGGAATCTTTTAGACGGAGGGAGTTGATTATATGCACTCATACATGAAGCAAGGATTAGGAGGGAGCTAATCCTATGATCCATTGAATATGATGAAGTATATATCCATGGTAGCAGCCATGAAAAACAGTACATGTCCAGTTCAACCTCATAAGAAGTCTTCTTCGAAGAGAAGCCTTAAAGTATCCCTGGTTGTCCATCCACATCCATGATCCTATGATGAAAGAAAGAAATAGAATCTTTAGGGCATGGAATCTATAAGAAACTCCATGGACCCAAGAACTAAGAAACACATCAATAAGAACATGAATATTCCAAGAAAGAAAGAGAAGCCAGAACAACCAGTCATTGTATTAAGAATCACAAGAACAAGATTACCAGCCTGATATGAACTCACTAAAAGAAATCAACTGAAATTTGTGGTGAAGAACAATGTATATATGAAAGCATTGCAAGATCCAGAACTAGGGGTTCTCCTAGATGGAGGGAGAAGACTATGATGATTATTTGTTCCAGTAAACCAAACATATCTCTACATGAGTCATTATATCATCCACGACATCCATGAGTTGGAGTTCTACATCAGATAAATGCAAAGACTAATTGAACAAAGAGCATATGAAGAGAAACCTCAA
>JZKD02S2129261.1:0-20100 GCA_000966675.3 Picea glauca
CACCCTGACATCCGACGCGTTCTTGGGTCATAGGAGGAAGAATTTCCCACTTATCCTCCTCCACGTCATAAGCTTCTGCAGTCGCGAGAGGGTTGCCATGCCCGTCGTGCCCACCAGCAAAGTAGATACGTCCAGTGGAAGAAGATGCGGCGTAGGCAAATAAGTAGCGAAGGTTGGGAATGTCAGCTCCGCGGCTCCATCTGGCGGACACAAAATCATAAATGTAAATATCCTTCGTTTCTCTCCTGTTGGACGGATGCAATCCGCCTATGAGAACCAATTTCCGATTCAGACAAACACAATTAAAGGATGTTGGAATTCCACGACAGTGGGGATCATCAATCACGGGTAGACTTTCCGAGGTGCCCTTCACAGGGTCGTATACTGTTATTCTATCGACGTCAGGATCTAATTTTCTTTGAAGCAAACATATAAGTTGATCGCTCGCTCCAGAGATCTTTCTGTCGGCATAAAACTTGGGGTCACTGAGCATAGCCTCCCATCTTCGGCACACTGCTTTGAGATTCTTGTGTGAGTCGTAAGAAACTCTTAGTAGGCACTCTCGAACGAGATCCTCTGGAAGATCGGAAATTACGGCCATTACAACAGAGATGAATAGAAACTTCAAACACAATATTTCCTACTCAAGTTGTATCTATCTTTAAGAGAAAGCTCAAATTTGGGATATTTATAGGATAGGCGTAGCTTAAATGACAACAATTAGTAAAAGTGGTTGATATAAGTGGATCCGTCTATTAGTTTGGAAGGGTAATTAAATTGCACCGACAACCATTTTAAATAATGTGGTTGTGCTAGTTGATGGTATGTGGAGGATTAGTAGATCATGGTTGACTACAATTGATATTGGTTTACTAGTTGATGGTTAGAGGAGGATTAGTAGATCATGGTTGACTACAATTGACTATGGTTTACTATGATTGGCCATGATTGACTATGGTTTATATGGTTAATTATGGTTAACTATGGTTAAGTATGGTCAAGTTATAGTTCAAGAGGGTTTATTATGGTCGACATATGGTTGACTATGGATAACCACGGTTAAATATGGTAAACCATGGTTGTCTATGTTTAATTATAGTTAATCATGATGGAGTATGGTTGACTATGGTCGAACCTTAAAAATAAGGTTTTTTTTATTATTGGAAAGATGTATTGGCAGGGGTAATGAGAAATGTCGTCTTTTCCATACCCATACTTGGCCTTTTTGGTCATTTTTGTCTATCAATCTAGCCATTTTTTAGTCTATCATTGATTATAATGATATATTTTGTCTTAGGTATGTTCTCCTATAATTCATTTCATTTTAGTGAACTATGCTAGTGTAATTGAGAGAAATTAGTTTTTCATGCTCACTCATGAGTTCACGAGCCACTACCCCAGGTTGGCATGTGGAAGATGTTGGTCACAGTGGTTGTTACATCATAGGTCATAGTTGTTGTTACACTATCGGTCATCGTTTTTGTTACATCGTTAATCATCGTTATTGTTACATCGCCAATTATCATTGTTGTTACACCACTAGTTCATCGTTGTTGTTACACTAATGTTGTCCAATGTTGCTATAGTAGCACTGATGTTGTTTCTCAGATGACATTGAATCATCATTTGGTGAAGGACAAATGTCCACAGATTGTAGATTGTCCCTTGTTCTTCCACATAGTCAAAGGAAATAGTTGTATCTTCTATACGTGAGTTTGATGGTTGTAATGACTAAGGTGTCTTTAGTGAAACCATTTTCACTGATTGCAATAGATGACATGGATGCCTTGTAATGGATTGTACATGCATCATATTTTAAGCTGACTATTGAGACTGAACGCATGTTCAAGTCAATAAATTGCAACAACCCAAGAATCGTAGATTCTTATGGCTGTCCTCGAAATATTTTTCTTAGGAGAGATAGTTGTAAAATTGTATAATTAACCTACTCAACTCGAGAGGCAAAAGAAAAAAGGAAGAAAATAGATTTCATGTTGTAATGTTGATACATTGTACGTGCATTATTGTTTGATAAAACATTGTTTGAGTTTTGCACATTTGTTTTGTGGGAATGAAGATTTAAATCTGAGAAACCACTATTTGTTCTTTCCAGTACCTCATCTAAGGAGTTAGGGCCCCCTCTTTTTCCAAGTACTATTGTATCTTAGTAGGGTTTAGTTGTTTTAGATTGTCTTTATTCTTTGGTTCTGTGTCCAAATTAGAAGTGTTAATTTACTGTTGGAATTTCAAGAAAGTAAGAATTATTTTACATCAATACATTCGTTCACTTCCATACAGAGTTAATTGCTTCATTTATTTTATTCAATTAAGTAGGATTCAATATAGAGTAATGCTCGATTATAAGTTGTGTTGATTGCATCAATATTTCTAGAGTTTAGGACAAGACTTTGAACTGGTTTATTTTGTCATGCTTTGGTTTGAGTCGAGACTTCATCTAATTACAACTTGAGAGTTTGACAAATAAATATTGGTGAGGTCACTTTATAGTTCTTTTCCTTTTCTTGCAAGAGTGGTTTCTTTCTAAATTCATTTCCTTTTGAACAACAACTAGTTTATTCCATTTCCTACATCTAGAATTAAGGAGTTTACTCTTTTCATTTCACTAGTAAAATAATTATTTCATTTTTGCAAGCAATTTCATCTCATAGGATTACCATTTATTTTGAGTTAATTAGTATGCAAGTGAGGTTGCTTCCTTTACAGTTGAATTTAGTTATTTACTTTCACAATTAGATTGATTCTTGCAAGTTTATCATTTCATCATTGATTGAATAGACTTAGTTCTGATGACCTTGTTAAAAAGTATTCCAAGACTCCTTTGTAATCATTATTCTCATTCTTACAAATACAATGCAAATTCAAACCATAATTTGAACAAGTTTCTCTCGTACATACAATACACGACATTTCACAAATACCCTATGAACGACAACTTGACAATTAAATGCACATTCTTTCTAACTATCTTTTTGAGAAATTAGGAAGGTAATTAAAAAACCCTTCATTTTGGTGCCATTGCTAGGGAGATGTCAAAAGTACAACATTCTTTCTTATATATTGGTTTGGATTTATTTTGTTGTTTTGAACGTGTGTAATATAGGATGTTTTGACACATAAACAAAAATAGGGATCCTAAAGAACAATTTAGCAGTTATTTCAAAACCCCCCAAAAAACTAACATTGCAGGGAAACCAATCCAAGTAGAATCATCCAATAAGCCCAATTACCAAATTCCAATAGAGATATCTCTAGACAAGAGAAGACTGTAAGCCTCCACAACAGAATTGGCACATCCAGTCCATCCTATGGAGGCCACATCTTCAGTCTAGATAGATATATTGTTCCCTAAAGAAAGCACAAATTCTACAGAAAACAAACAACTAGGCCACAAATTCGAAGTGTCAATCGTTCAAGAACCAATCAGTCTAACTTCTACCACCGACTTTCCATAACAACAAGAATATAATTTCCTTATGTTTTTAAGTGTGGAAAAAAAAGTCGACTGTGAGGTAAAAGAGGAGACTATTACCTTTAATTTCTCAATTAGAAATATTGAAGGAGTGACTGAAATGAAGAATTTCCTGCACTGTACCTTTCTTATTTTCAATGGCTCAGCTACAGGACCCATACACATTCATTTTTTATTTTTTTTCCTCTATAGGAGCTACGGCTATGTTTTTGATGCTCAGAAATTAAATCTCTTTCCCACAACCTTGAAAAATCATACACTTTGATGGTTTATGGGGATCTATAGGGATAACATTAGTATGTGGGTACAAATGAAGAAATATCTCCTCAAAAAGTACCAATACTACTCCAAGGAAAAAGAGAGGAAAGAGGAAATCTCTAGGATGATGCAAAAAGAGGATTAGATCTTGGAAGATTTTGTAGAACACTTTAAATATAACTTGCATAGATCAGGTTAGTTCCAGTTGGATGGAGAAACCTTACAGATCCTGCTACCATGAGGAGTTAAGGATGAATGTATTGACATCCTTAACTTGATGAATGGAGATGATATATACCAGGAGTCTTATGAGGTCATTTGTGAATTATGTCAAAGATATTCTAGAGGGAATTCATGGCCAAGGAAAGGGGAAGGTAGTGTGTTGACTAGGATCAAAAATACATCTAACGAGAGAGTCACTTGAGCTGAAATATACAATTTGTTGGAAGACTTTAATACCAATATACTTATTTCATTAAGATTTCAACTAGATAAATTTCAATTGAAGAAGAAGTGGGACAAGGAAGAATTAGCCTTAGATATTTTTTCCCCGAAGTGCAAAAGAAAACATCCATTGAAGGAGTGTTCGTTGGATCAAATTGAAACTTGTGGAATTTTTGAACAAGAAGATGCAAGTAGTAGTTATCCCTCGTGTAACATCCCCACTATAATCCCCATTTTAATTAATGCATAATGTAGATATGAATATGGTTATGCCCAACCGATGTAATATGCAAATTTTATTTCATACTTTAATAAATATAATGTGATACCAGATGTTAGGAATATGGAAATCCGATGTAATATGCAAATTTTATTTCATACTTTAATAAATATAATGTGATACCAGATCTTAGGAATATGGAAATATATGGGGGTTGATTTATCCACAAGAGAGGTAATGTCAAGGAGTTTCTGAGAGGAGCCCGAGGAAGTAATTAATTATGGGTATTAATCCAAGCCAAGATTTATGAATTTTAATAATAATAATAATAATAATGGGTTTAGTTTGGAACGAGAAAACATAACATGAGTGTTTTAGAGTTTAGCATGGAAGGAGTCGAGAACTGGTTTAGGGTTTAGGGTTCTTTAGCCGCACTGCACCGCATTGTCACAACGTCGGCCCCGCTGGGGATCATGTCTCACAGGGAAGGAGGGTCGAATGGCGTCTCCTATAGCTAGGCCTCCGCAAATGGAAACTCTGTGGAAGGTTTGAAACGACCGACCTTTGAACCCCCACCATATTTGTGCTCGAAACTTCTAGCGGAAGGAACCTTCAAAGATCGGGAGATGGACATTGATCCAGAGAATGTGACTATCCTGACTACTGCGTCAACTCCATGGATTCCAGGAAAATGTATCCCACAAGATCCACAGGCCCCAAAATACATTATCATCTCACCACGCATAGAAGAGCAAAAGCAATATATGAGAGACTATGCCCTGGTAGGAAAATTCCTAGGGCTCTGGCCTTCTGAGCGCGATATGATCAAATGGATACAATATTGGTGGAATCCAAAAGGACACTATGAGCTACAACTGGGTTCCAAGGGGTTCTTCACAATCATATTCCACAACCTAGAGGATCGTAATCGCATCTTTGATGGGGGGCCATACTTCTATAACTTGACAGGACTTTTCTTAAGATTCTAGATCGAGAAGTTCAGCCCTGAAAAGGAGGACTTTGCCCATGCACCTGTATGGATCAGACTGTACTCTCTCCCCCAAGAATTCTAGCTAGAGGAGGTCTTGGCTGGCATAGGTAAAACCATAGGCATATATGTTAAGTCTTCTGAAGCCACCAAGCAGAGGCGCTACACCTCCTATGTGTGCATATGTGTGTACTTGAACATAGCCAAGCCGCTACCGGGATCCATAATACTGGAAAATCATGACAAGGACTGGACCCAAACCATCGACTACGAACACATTCTATTCCGATGCAGGAAATGCCACGAACACGGTCATCTTTTCAGAGAGTGCCCTCTCAATACTGCTCACAAAGAAGGGAACCCAGAAAGTGGCAAAGATAAGGATGACTTTTCTCAACTAGCAGGGAAAATAAGACAAGGAGGACGAAAACAACCAGCCCAAGTAAGTAAGGACCCTTCCACTAGTAATAAATTTGCAATTCTACAAGATCAACTAGAGAATCCCACAACCCTAATAAACTCCAATGAACCCCATGTGGATAATCACCCTCAATATATAAGCCAAGGGGATGAACGACCCTCACAGGGTAAGGATTCAGATCAGCCCTCCCTAGACATGGCTCAGGACAAGCATGAATTTCTGAAGACAAAGGACAGGGATGCAGAAATGGAGCTGGAAGAGAAAGAACTAGCCAGGGTGGATCTGGAGCACTTCGAGCACGCCTACAGGCATCAGAAACTTTACACCATACCTAGGGATCAATTACGGAAGGTGCATAAGGTACTTCTCAACTCCTCATCTGGATCCTCAACTCGATCCAGCAAAGGTCTTGGAATACAGTGCAGTTAGTCGAAAAATCAGAGTAAAACTTAGAAAAACGAAAAGAAAAGAGGAAGAAAATCTACCGATAAGCTTATACAAGAAATAGGCCACTTCATGGTAAAATCAGGGAAAATCCACCTGATCTCGAATAGATTCCCTCCTCTCCCCACCCCCCCTTCATCATGAAGATTATCTCATGGAATATCAGAGGCCTCAATGGACATAGCAAGCACAAACTGCTACGAGATCTGATCTTTGCGGAAAAACCTGACATAGTACTATTGCAAGAAATAAAATGCACTTTCGAAGACATCGATAGGCTACTTCCCTACTGTTGGAAGCAAGGGGAGGCCGCTTCAACTGCAGCCATAGGAATAGTTGGAGGATTGGCTATCCTTTGGAACACCAACTCAGTGCTGTTGGAAAACTTTCTCACCACCAAGTGGTCCATTACTGCAGATTATAGGCTTATTGGCTCTAACAAGCCGGGACACCTGACCAATGTCTATGGACTGAAAAAATCAAGGGATAAGAAGGCCTTTCTCGGGAACTTGGAGTACCTATCCAGTCTAATTCATCATAACAGATGGATTGTTGGTGGATATTTTAATATCATCCGCAGTCTGGAGGAAAAAAAAGGGGGATCAAGATGCCTGGATCAGGACTCCAGTGACTTCAACTGCCTCATAGACAACCTCCACCTTATCGACCTAGAAGCCATCAATAACAATCAAACTTGGACAAATCAAAGAACCAGATCACACCAAATCGCTTGCAAACTAGATCATTTCCTCATCTCTGACTCCCTTATGATGGAAGGAACAGCTCTGGAAGCTAGTATCCTGAACTTCCCTGGCTTGGATCATTGGCCTATCCAGATATGGTTGGATGTGCCCACCACACCTGGAAAGAAACCCTTCAGGTTTGAACAGCTTTGGCTCAACCATCCCAATTTCCAAGCAAGAATCCAGGACTGGTGGAGGGAGGCAAAGGTCTCCCACAGCTCCAAAATGTACAAATTTCAGCAAAAGTTAAAGAACCTCAAACAAATTCTCAAACTCTAGAATAAGAAAACCTTTGGCAATATCTTCGAATCCCAAAAGCAGTTGTCAGAATAGATGAGCGAGATTCAAAATCATATCTGGATGCAGGGGCTAACGAACAAGCTAAAATCTCAGGAAGCAAAAGTAAATCAACAACTAGAGGCCAGGAAAAGACAAGAAGAGATTTTATGGAAACATAAATCACGCATCTAATGGCTCAAAGAAGGGGAACGAAACACCAAATTCTTTCACAGAACTTTCGTCCACAGAAGGCATTCTAATAGAATCATGCACCTAACCTCCACCAACGGGGAGCCCATTCATTCCCACGAAGACATGGAGATGACTTTGATCGACTATTACAAAGATCTCCTCACGGAATCATTCCTGGATGCATATGACGCCATAACTAAGGTTACGCAACATGTGCCCTCCCTCATCACCCCAGAGCAAAACTTAGCCCTGCTTCGGCGCATTACAATCAAGGAAGTGGATCAAGTGCTTCAGGACACCCCCAAATGCAAGGCACCTGGACCCAATGGCTTCACCAGTGATTTTTTCCACCATTGTTGACCGATGATCAAGGTAGAGGTTTGGGAAATTCTTGAAGACTCTAGAGCCACAGGACAAGTCCTTCAGGCTCTTAATGGGACTTTCCTCACCCTTATCCCTAAAGAGGGGCATGCTCACCATCTTAAGCAGTTCATACCCATAGCTCTCTGCAACATCATCTATAAAATCCTAACAAAAGTGATTGCCTGAAGACTCAAGCCCATCTTACCAACAATCATATCTCCAGAGCAATTAGGCTATGTTGAAGGCAGACAAATCCTGGACAACGTCATCCTAGCCCATGAAGTGATCCACTCTTTGCAGAAGACAAAAACACCAGGTATGCTCCTTAAACTAGACCTCTCTAAAGCCTTTGATAATATAAGCTGGGACTACATGCGGGCAATGCTCCTCGATTTTGGCTTTGATCAACTGTGGGTGACTTGGATTCTGAATCTAACCTCCTCGGATTTTTTCTCCATTCTTATCAATGGTGTTCCCTCTCAACCCTTATCCCCTCAAGAGGAATTAGACAGGGATATCCTCTCTCCCCTTTCCACTTCATCATCATGGCCGAATGACTTAGTCGATCTATTCACGCAATTGTTGCAAACAACCTACTGACAGGCCTCCCTTTGCATGGTATCTCTCCCCTATCTCGCATAGTCAATTTGTGGACGACATGCTCTTTATGGGAACCCCAACTTTCCGCGAAGAAAACTCTCTCCTCTCGATCCTCCAAACCTTCTCTGACGCCTCGGGTTTGGACTGTAACAAAGATAAATCCCAAATATTTTTCTTCAATACGCCCCCTCCGATTCAACACCATGTCTCTGATATCTTAGGATTCAACAAAAGCTCCCTTCTGTTAAAATACCTTGGCATTCCCTTGATTGATAATGCCCTCAGGAACTCCTCTTGGGAACATCTATCGTCCTCCTTCACTAAGAGGCTTTCTTCCTGGACCTTGAGAGTCTTAAACCTTCCTAGTCATCTTATTATTCTCTTAGTTGTTCTTCAGGCCCTTCCTGTCTACACCTTCTCGGCGTTGGCTTCTCCAAAGTTTGTCCTTACAACCATTAAAAGCTTACAAAGAAACTTCATCTGGCAAGGCCTCAACGCAGGGAAGAAAATAGCGCTGATCAACTGGGACAAACTTTTTCAACCCAAATCATAAGGAGGCCTAGGATTTCAGGACCCCTTTATTATGAACAAATTTCTAAGTGCCAAAATATGGTGGCGGTGGCTAAAAAAACCCAAGGATGTCTGGGCACGTCTATGGAGGAATAAATATGTACCAAATGTGGTAGAAAATAACTTAATTAGATGGAATGGGGACAATGCAGGCTCCTTAATCTGGACAAAAGCTAAGCAGAGCAGACATCTTTTTACTCGACATGCTTTCTGGGAAATTAGAAATGGGAAAACAACTATTTTCTGGAAAGATTCCTGGCAGCAGTGGCCAATTTTGGACAACGAGGATTGGGATAGGGATATTAGCACTGAAGCTACACTTGCAGTCCTAACAAGAGTAGCTGACTACTGGAAGGACAATCCCCCAAAAGACACATGGCGGTGCTAGCACCTCAATAGGGAATGCATAAATCTGGAAGAGCATGTGGATCTGGGACCCTGGCAGGAGGAACTAGGCAAAAGGAAAATCCCCAAACTCCCAGGAGAGGATATCCTCCGATGGGGATATTGGTCATGGGACACCTACAACATACAGGAAGCCTATCAGATCAAAACTCAATTAGACCCTCCTCCTACAAGGAAAGTATGGTGCAAAATCTGGAATCTCAAACACTGGCCTAAAATTACCCTCTTTCTCTGGCTCGTTTCCCACTTGAGCATTCTAACCTGGGATAACCTCTCAAAAATAGGTTTTGTTGGGCCTTCTATTTGCATTCTTTGTGGAGAGGCAGATGAAACCATGAATCATCTCCGCAATTATTGCCCTTACACTGCACAAATATGGGATCAAGTTGCGCTTATCATGCAGACCTCAGATCGCAACAGAGATAGTATCATTGACACCATTACGGATTGGAGGAACCAGGCTTTCCAATCTCCCCTCCTAAATTTTATTTGGCAATTACTTCCAAGCTTCATTCTTTGGAAAACTTGGAAATAAAGGAATCAAAGGATTTTCAGAAATGTCTCCCACCCATGGCAACATTGCTGGAACCAATGTCGCTGCAATATTCTGGAAACTCTCAACCTTCAGCTTTGGACTGGAAAAGACTTGATCAACAATCCCTCAGAACTGCTAATCCTTCAGTACTGGAACCCTCTTCCTTCTCATCACCCAATTCCCCCCTCTTCTCTTCCCCTCCTTCTCAGCAGCCCCTCCTTTTGGTTTCGCCCCCCAATCGACTTCATCAAGCTCAATTTTGATGGAGCCTCTAAAGGAAATCCAGGTGCATCGGGCTATGGAGTAGTATTTCGCAATCATCTTGGGCACATCACTCTCATAAACGCAGGCTCCCTTGGCCATACCACGAACAACACAGTGGAACTCTGGGGGCTCATTAGAGGACTGCAATTAGCCATTGAAAACAATTTCACCAAGTTAATTGTAGAGGGATATTCTCAAATCATCATCAATCTACTCTGTAGAATTTTAAATGGAGTGAATCCGGACAGAATTTCACCCAGTTGGAGACTCTCACACAACCTACAGATTTTAACAGATTTGCTAAAACCAAATCAGGCTATTATACCTTCCCATATTAGGAAGAAGGTGAATCAAGTTTCGGATGAACTGGCTAATATGGGGACCAATTGGAATGGACCGGAACTCCTTTGCAAAACGTCCCTCGATCCTAATCACCCCATTATCCAACAATGTGTTTGTAAAGTTGAGGTAGTGGACACACCCCCGGATGGGGTGCTAGTGCAAGCCAACTGGTGCGAGGAGGAAGAACGGTTTGGCCAACGCGGCACAGAGCCATGTGATGAGCTCGTGCCATCGCCCGCCACCCCGACCCTGCATTAACTCGGCATTACTACATTGCAGTGGCTTTAACTCTATAGCTCTTGTCTCTTTTATGATTCATTCCATGGCCCAATAGTTTGTGTTAGCCTCCGACCTCTACTAGCGGCCCGAATTTCTCTCCCCTCTGTTGCTCTAGCCTGGTTCAACCTGGACCTCCATAGTGGTTATCTCCCCTGCACTTCTCCAGGCTCTCTACCTACTTCTGGTGCACTTGGTTTTCTTCGACATTCACTCAATGAAACTCGTGGCATGTCAAAGGGGATGGCCACGAAGAGGCTCCCCATGGAATCCTCGTCGGCCCCGACCCTCTGTCTCGCCCCCTGAGTCTCCTTCCACAATCTCCTCACCGCTCCTCCAGCCCGAACCAACACCTCCCACTTCCCCCACCCCGCCTGTCTCTTGGTTTGATTACTTAGCCATCATTGACCGCTCGCCAGGTTCCTCCTCGCACTACCTTCGAGTCCCTCCAATCTCCAGAACTGTCGAGCCTTCCCATGCACCAGTAGTTGGCTCCTCAAGAACGCCCTTGGGGGCGCCACCTCCATTTCGAACACCCTGCAACTACAAGAACCTGTCTTCTGACTCCTTCTTTGACATGTAGTTCAAAGAGAGTTTTACTATTCTCTTTGGTATGGTATTCAAACTCTGTCAGGGGGTGGGGGACCTCCAATTTCGTCTGCAGACCATGGATGGAAAGGTCACGACCATCCTTCAAATCCTTTCCTCCCTCCAAGATGCTTTTCCCCCTGACCCTGTAGGTGCGGCTTCAACAGTGGAACCCCATGCAGAGACCAACAAAGGAAATGCCCAGACACAACACTCTGCAGAGATTGATGTGGAGCAATCCAAGCATGAGGACATAGGCATGGAGAAGGCCACAGGAAAATATGCGCTACAGGACACCTCACCAATCGCCGACATAGATGAGAGCAACATGGACGTTGGAATGCAGTTGGAAAGTCAAGGGACACTCGTCGAAGAGGAACCTTGGTTCGAGGTCGTTCTTTCCACCTGGCCAGGTTATTTGCCAGGTGTTTAATCCCACAGGGGTTCTTTACGTTTTAATAGTTTTTTTAGCTGTTGTCCAGTCAGCTTAATGTTGATTTATAAGACTGTTAAATTACCTATGCTTGATTCACCCAGCTGGATGGACTGGTTTCCCCTCTATTGGGGCAGTCCAGTAACTACAATACAGTTAATATCGGTTTTTTGTACCTCTAACTTGGTTTTTTGAAGGCTCTTTATATACAAAACTTCTTACTTACAAAAAAAAAATATTTATAAATTTTATGTTCATTGGTACAAACTTCTATTTTTCGTTTGAGTGTATGAGATCCCTTGAAAATTAAATACTTATCAGGGGGTGGGAGTAGAATTCATATCCCATAGTTATTTGAAGCATGGGGATGTAGTACAATCAACATTGGGTGGAGTGTGCAGTCAATTATATTGGGAGAATAGAGAAAATTTGTATGGGGGAGAATAGACAGTTTTTGCAGATTCAATTTGGCATGAACAACAAGCACAGAGAAAAGAAAAAGAGTATTATCCCTAAACCAATAATACTGGGTGAATTTTGGATCATGTTGGATCATTTTTTGGAGCATTATGGAGCTGAAGATTGAATATCTAGGTTGTGAGACTTGAAGAGTGAACTCTTGTGGGAGTTGCACTAGAACAACAATTGTTGTTGTTGGTTGCTGGTATGTTTTCCTAAAAGTGAGTTCCCTTGAGTTTGCAAAACATAGATTTCTTGTTACCTATGCCAGAGAGACCCTGATAAAAAAAATGGGATTCCTAATGGATTGAGAGAAATGAAGGGGTACATTCCATGGGTTGGGTAGGTCAATACGAAGAGAGTTGGAGGAAATTTGGGATAGTTATAGGAGAACTCATAATACTAGTGGGTTGTGAGATTTTCAGCTATGAGTGGACTGTGAGAGACACCTTCTCTTATGGATTTATAACCCAAACTTAGGGGAGACTCGCTATTGAGATTTGTAACAAGTAGTCTATGGTTGGGTGGAACGTCCTTTTGAAGAAGCTCGTTTCACAAACGTTTTAAAAAAGATAAGTGTTTATCTATTTTCTGAGTTATCTTATGAGTTTTATGGATGTGCATTTTATCATGTTTATGTGAATGTTTTTATATGTTATTCTAGATGAATTATTAAATGAATTGATGTTAATTTAGAATGTTATAGATGGATTTAATTATGGGTATCATAATCTAGTTGATTGTGTTAATTTATATCTAGTGAGCTACATGAATTAATTAGTAGAATTAATTTTGGAATTTGTGTGTATTTTTCCACATGTAATATTTATCCTTTAAGCTGGGGGATGCTATAGAATGGTATCAGAGCTTTAGGTTCAAGAACTGAGCCTCTATGGGCTAGAGTCAACATGCAAAAACTAAAATTGCAGAGTTAAAACTCAGAGAATGTTTGCAATGTGGTTGTCATATTTTGCCAGGAAAAAGTGTGAGGAGATTTCATTTAATTTCAGTGAATTTGATTTCAGCAGTTAAAATCCACAATTTAATCTATAAATATTCATTTGTTGGGCCAGTAATTGGTTAAAGTTTGGAAATCACAGTGTAAGCATGAAGAATTGGGCAAAATTGGGAAAAAATCCCCAAATTCTGCAACAAAATTGGTTAAGAATTTGACATAAGAGTGTCAAAGTTTGGGTGGATAAGTCGAATCGATACGCACCAGGACTAAATTGGCCATTAGCAATATTAATTTTGGGTTCCATGGTGGCCATGGTAAAAATTTTAAAATTATGAAATTCTTAATGAATTCAAAATTTTGGGTATTCTCTGTACATGACGTCAACATGACATGGAGGCCACATGGCAGTCACGTGACAGAAGATGATGTGGAATTCCATGGTGGAAACCAGTGGTAGGTTATGTAGTGCACATGGAAGGTTCTGTAGTGCACGTCGTGGGTCCAACTAATAGACCGATCCACTTATATCAAACACTTATATTAGTAAGAGTGGTTGATATAGGTGGATTGGTCTATTAGTTGATATTCTTGTGTGATTCATAAGGCACTCTTGGTAGGCACTTTCAAACGAGATCCTATGGAATATCGAAAATTACGGACGTTACAACAAACCTCAAACACAATATTTCCTACTCAAGTTTTATCTATTAGAGAAAGCTCAAATTTGAGATATTTATAGATAGGGCATGTATTAGATTACTATTTTTATATAGCTTAGCACAATTATATTAGTAAAAATGGTTGATATAAGTAGGCGAGTTCATTAATTTGGAAAGGTAATTAGTACAATTATATTAGTAAAAGTGGTTGATATAAGTAGGTCCGTTCATTAATTTGGAAAGGTAATTAAATAGTACTGACAACCGTTTTTAATAATATGGTTATGGGAGGATTAGTAGACCATGGTTTACTACAATTGACCATGGTTTACTATGATTGACCTTATTTGACTATGGTTGATCATTGCCAATTATGATTGACTATGGTTAAGTATGGTCAAGTTATGTTGATTAGGGTTCATTATAGTTGACATATGGTTGACGATGGATAAGTATGATTGACCAGTTGTCCATGTTTAACTATAATTGGCTATGATGAAGTATGGTTAACCATGATTAAGGGGTTTGTTTATGGAATGTGAAAACTTATTACTTTAAATAAAGAAAAATTCATATACATGATATAAATACTGTTGTTATTATTATTATTATTATTATTATTTTAATTATATTTCATATCAAGAATTTTAAAAATTACGTCAATATGTATATATCTTTTAATTTTAAATCTTTTATTTATTACTTGACATTAATAAAAACTATTGATACTCAAAAAATTAAATAAAGATAACTTTATGTATTAAATTATAATATATATTTATTTTAATAGTGATTTTAATTGGTGAAATTCAATAGTTGAAACCAAACTTTTTATACAATTATTATTTTGGAAAACTTCAATTATTTATTTAAATTTGATTTAAGAATATGTGATAGACTTAAGTGCAATAATATATTATCACGTTGGATTTAAAATTTTGAAAAATATAGTCAATATATTGTAGGGTGGATAAGGGGCTTATAGGTATGGATAGTATAAAAATGGGTATTTGGTAAACAAGGGAATATCTAATAAAAACAAGGGTTTTATTGTTATTGGAAAGACGTATTGGGAGGGGTGACGAGCACCTGAAATGTCATCTTTTAAATACCCATACTTGCCCTTTTTGGTCATTTTTATTTATCATTCAAGCCATTTTTTAACTTATCCTAAATTATAATGATATATTTTTTCTCAAAAATTAACCTTTTATTCTCTCACGAATTCACGAGCCACTACCCCAGGTTGGCATGTGCAGGATGTTGGTCGTAGTTGTTGTTACACCACATGTCACCATTTTTGTTACACTATCGATCATCGCTTTTGTTGCATCATTGATCATCGTTGTTGCTACACCATCGATTATCATTGTTGTTACACCATCAGTTAATCGTTGTTGTTACACCGGTGTTGGTGAACACCGCTACACTAGTGCATGTTGTTTCTTGGATAATATATTGCATCATCATTTGGTAAAGTAAAAATGTGCAACTATTGTCCCTTGTTCTTACACATAGTCAAAGGAAACAATTATATCTTCTATACATGAGTTTGATGGCTATAACGACTAAGGTGTTTTGTGTGTGGTATTTTTATCACCATTGTCACCAGTTGCAATAGGCGACACAGATACCTTGTAATGGATTGTAACCGGAACATATTTCAAGCCGACTGTTGGGACCCAATGCATGTTCAAGTGAATAAGTTGCAACGACCCGAGAATCATATATTCTTATGGCTATCATTGAAATATTTTTCTAAGGATAGATATTTGTAAAATTTTATAAGTAGCATACTCAACTCGGGAGGCAACAAGAAAAACATAGAAAAGACATTTCACACTGTAATGTTGATACATTGTAAGACGATTATTGTTTAATAAAAAAATGTTTGGGTTATGTGCATTTATTTCATGGGAATGAAGATTTTTAAATCAATTCAACCACTATTTGTTTTTTCCAATACCTTGTCTAAGGATTTAGTTCCCCCTCTTTTGCTAGGTATTGTTGTATCTTGGTAGGATTTAGTTGTTTGATGATTTTCTTTATTCTTTGGTTTTGTGTCCAAATTTGGATTTGATGATTCATTTTCGTGATTCAATTAAGTAGGATTTGGTATAAAGGAATGTTTAGTTATAAGTTGGGTTGATTACATCAATATTGTCAGAGTTTGGGACAAGACTTTAAACTGGTTTATTTTGTCATGCTTTGGTTTGAGTGCATAGATCATCTGATTACAGCTTGAGAGTTTGACAAATGAATATCGGTGAGGTCACCTTAAAGTGATTTTCCTTTCCTTGGAAGAGTGGTTTCTTTCTAAAGTCATTTCCTTTTGAACAACAACTAGGTTATTTCATTTTCCACAAGTAGAAGTAAAGAGTGCATTATTTTTATTTTATTAATAGAATAATTATTTCATTTTTGCAAGCAAGTTCATTTCATAGGATTGCCATTTATTTCGAGTTAATTAGTCTGCAAGTGAGGTTGTTTCCTTTACAGTTGAATTGAGTTATTTTATTTCACAATTAGATTGATTCCTACAATTTTATCATTTCAACATTGATTGATTAGACTTATTTTTTTGTGACATTGTTAAAAAGTATTCCAAATCTCCTTTGTGATCATCATTCTCATTCTTACAACTACAAAAAAAAATTGAAATCATGATTTAAACAAGTTTCTTTGGGACATACAATACACGACAATTCACAAGTACCCTGGAAAATCAAGGTTCAGAATTAAATGCACATTATTTCTAACTATATTTCTCGGAAATTAGCAAGGTAATTAAAAATCCCTTCATTTTGGTGTCATTTCTAGGTAACTGTCAAAAGTAAAACATTGTTTCTTATATATTGGTTTGGATTTTTTCTATTGTTTTAAAAGTCTTTGTAAGATATAATTTTTTAACTCATGAAAAAAAATAGGGATCCTAAAGGACGATTTAATAGTTATGGAAAAAAACCCAAAGAAACTAACATTGTAGGGAAACCAATCCAACTAAAAGGATCCAACCAACACAATTACCAAATTCCAATAGAGAGCTCTCTAGCAAATGGAATACCATAAGAATCCACAAAAAAATTGGAACATTGAGTCCATCCTATGGATGACACATATTCAATCTAGATATATATATATATATATTATTCCTTGAAGGAAACACAAATTCTACTCAAAACAAACAACTAGGAGACAACTTTGAAGTGTTTGTCATTCAAGAAGCAATCAATCCCACTTCTACCACTGAATTTCTAGAACAACAAGAAGATGATTTCCTTCATTTTTTAAGGATGGTAGACACAATCAACCGTGAGGTAAAAGAGGATATTATTACCTTTAATTTACTAATTAAAAATATTGAAGGAGTGAATGAAATGAAGAATATTCCGCACTATACCTTGTCGAATTTCAATGAATTAAGTACATAGGATCCATATACATTCCTTTTCGAATTTGTTTTCCTCTAGGAGATACAACTATGTTTCTGATACTCGAAAATTAGATATGTTTCCTTCCACCTTGAAAAATACTACACTTCAATGGTTGATGGGGATCAATAAGGACAACATTAGTACATGGGAAAAAATGAGAGAGGAAAGAGGAAATCTTCAAGGTGATGCTGAAAGAGGATGAGATATTGGAATATTATGTAGAACACTTCAAGTATAACTTGCAGAGATCAAGATAGGACCTGCTAGATGGAGAAACTTTATAGATCCTGCTATTGTGAGGAGTCAAGGATGACTTTATTGACATCCTTAAATTGATGAGTGAAAGTGATATATAACAGGATTCTTATGAGGTCATTTGTGAATAATATCAAAGATATTCTAGAGGGACTTCATGGTCAAGGAAAGATGCAAGGGGTGTGTTGACTAGGATCAACAAGACATATAATGGGAGATTCAAACAAGTTCAACTCGACAATTTATTGGAAGAATTTAAGACCAATATAATCAGTTCACTAAGATATCAACTAGATAAATTGCAACTGAATAAGAAGCGAGACAAGGAATAATTGGCCTTAGCTATATGTTCCCTGAAGTAGGAAAGAAAAAATCCATTGAAGGAGTGTTCACTGGAACAAATTGAAACTTGTGGAATTTACGAAGAAGAACATGCCACCAATAGCTACCCCTCCTATAACATCCACATTATAATCCCCATTTCAATCAATGCATAATGTAGATATGAATATGGCTTTGGCCAAGCGATGTAATATGTGGATTGTATTTCTGATTTTAATAAATATAATGTGATATAAGCTGCTAGGAATATGGAAAGAGATGAGGGTTGATTTATCCACAAGAGAGAGAATGTCTAAGAGTGTCTAAGAGGATCCGAAGGAGGTAATTAATTGTGGGTATTAATCAAAACCAATATTTCTAAATTTTATTATCATTGGTACATGTGACGTCAGTAGGATGTATAAGTGGTCTGTAGTAGATTTGTGGAAACAGGAAATTTCCAAGGATTTGTAGAGGTTGATTTTTTTGGTTTTGAGAGGACAAGGTTGTCCTCATATTTTGACGGATTTGTATTGGTTGGGAGGGTTGTTTTTTCCCTCAGAATTTTTAAATTTCTTAAATTTTGTGTCTCACGTGTATTGATGATTCATCTTTGGTCTTATTGTTTCCACTATATATCACTAGGAAGTCATTTTCATATTTGAAAATTAGTCACAAAGAGCTGCATGTGAAAATTGACATGGTATTAGAGCTTAGGATTTGAAGAGAAGAAAGACATGAAGCAAATTGTCCAGAAAAGGAGTTGTAGAATATTGTACCTTGGTGGTGTGGCAGGTTGGGAGTTTTGTTAGATTGGTGGAGAGCTTAGCTTGCAGTAGTATGTTGTGTGGAAGGTTGCCAACTCTGAGAATAGAATTCAAGTGGCTTGTCATAGTGAGTTGTGATGGGTACAACTTGGGTGCTTTGGCATGGACAATATAGCTTCATGTGGATGGGAGGTTGACAAGATGGATTCTTCATCGATATGAACAGTTGTACATTATTGAGGTTTGACAATGTAATATTCCTAGGCCGAACCCAGTTGTAAATGTAAATACAAATGTACGTAAGTTGGTGAGCTATTTGACATCATTTTTGTATGCACATTTCATGGCATAGTGCGTGCATGCAATGGGTGGTAAAATGATGAAGTGTGCACATTCTTGGATAGTGCGTGCAACATCTTAAGTGTGTGTGATATTGAGGCCATCGAGCCTTTGTGTATATGTTGTGTTTTATAGGCTAGTGAACCAGTTATTATAAGCTAGAATGTTCATGTTTTGATTAGGTCAGAGAGCTTAGATGTTAAAGGATAGTGCACCTATTCTTTTATGTCTCATAATTAATATAAAATACATCGTTGTGCGCAGACCGACCACGATAAAAGAGTATGGGGGAATAAACTCTACTAGTCAGGGAAAGGGTGGGGGCTAAAAGTTAAGGAAAATGGGCTAATCCATGGATCTTAAGCCAAAAAGAAATATTGTATTAATATTTCTTAAAGTATAAAGTATGGATAACTATTTTATCTTAAGTTCCAAAGTTGGGGACAAGTGGGCCAAAGTAGCTTCGAACATGACAAGTGTCAATTTGGGGACATGCATACATATTGTTTGGACTTAGTTCATTTTGGGGGATGCTTCCCATAATTTTTCCTCCCATCATTCTGCCATTTGATGAACATTCACATAGTCATTGAGCGATCCTTCATACTTTCCTCTCTTTGTACCTGAACTTGTATTGGTAGCCATATTTGGTTTTGTAGCTGGTTATATCGGGAGCTGGATTGAAGAAGTGGATTGTCAGGCCCGTGGGATATTGAAGAGGCGAGTTGTCAGGCCCGTGAGAAAATTCTCTCTGGTGAGAGAATTGTTGGGAATTGATTTCCTGAAGATGTTGAACTGCAGCTACAGTTGTCTGAGACTTCCCATCCAGCCTGTTGCTGAAGCCCAGAAAGGAAGTGGGGTAGCCGAAGGACTATTGAGCAAAGAAGGGGCACACTTCTTGGGGTGGGACATGCATGTGAGGAATGAGGGACTGTAGGTTGTTAGTTTGAGTAGGCACCTGTGACAGAGTCTTTCCTATTATCTATGAGCCATCAGCCTGGTTAGGAACCCTTTACCCGGGTAGAGTTTAGCCCTAGCTCGGGGGCGACTCAC
>JZKD02S2129261.1:20921-35840 GCA_000966675.3 Picea glauca
GAATTCTCTCGTGTAGCGTGGTCCGACCTGGGTGGCCTGAGACGTTACAATATGGTATCGGAGCCTCATTTTTCAACACTGAGCCTGGATGGGCCGAGCAAGTTGAGTTGAAGTGAAATGTCACAGAGGATTTATTTCAAAGTGGCCAAATTTCAAGCTACAAAGTGTCCATGGTAAAATTTAGAAGCAATGACACAGAACTGGGAAAAAGCCCCAATTTTTGTTTTTAAATTGATGGGAAAATGGAGAAATTTGGCCAAGTGTTGAAATATTATTGGTTTAATATTTTTTCTAGCAAATTTAGACTTGGAATTGGTTGAATTTGAAGTCACATGGAAGCCGTGACAGTTGGAGCGAGTTTTATAACTAAAATTCTCAATTCGTGAATTGAGTTTGGGAAAAAATTGTTCTAAAAATGTCAAACCACATCGATTTGTTGTTGCATAGGTTGAATTGGTGTTATCGAGGTGAAATTGAATGAATTTGATAGTTGAAAAATGTCTATGGTAAATTGGGGAAAAGGTTAGGAGAAAGCTCCAATTTCTGCAGTGGAATTCACGAGGAATTGATGCACATAAAACTAAATGTGCGTAATTGGGCGCACTAGAAATGCATGATGCCTAGCAAAAACATGGTGATATTTAAAAATTTAGCGTCATGTGGAAAACATTGGCGTTCTAGTGCATGAGCTAAATTTTGGCACCGCACGGAAAAATGTTGGTATGCATATGCGCGCACTAAATTTTGGCAACGCGCGAAAAAATGTTGGTGTACGAGTGCACACACTAAATTTAGCATTGCACCATGTGCATACACATAATAAGGTGCACACAGTGTGCACACACATGATAATGGCACATGTGGTGTGTGCATTATTTGCAGAGTGCAGAGGAGTTTGGTTGGTGCGCACACAATGTGGGTATATGTTGTCATGCGACGATTTTGTTAATGGTGTGCGCAGAGTATTGGTGCGTGGTGGGGGCGTATTAAACTTTGGCATGGTGCAACATGTAGAGTGAAATGCGTGCAGAATATCGTCACGTGATATAAAAACTATGCGCAATAGGTAATAGTACCAAAACCAAAACTGCATGCAGTGGATATTGGCTCGCGACACAAATGGAGTGAGCACCAATTATTCGCGTGATAGAGAAGTGATGCACAATGGTTATAGGTGAGCGGAGCACGAATTACCTTGTGGTGTTGTTTTGAATTCTATATATGGGTCTACAGGTTGAAATTTGTGCACGCGAAGTCGTTTGGAGGGTGAACAACAACAAAAAACCAACGATTTTCTGCGACGTTTTATATCATTTGAACGCCATCTTTTTGCAGCGCATTTTTGAGGGCCTTAACAACATTTTAAGCTACTCAAAAACCATGAGAATTTAGTGTGCCAAGGCAGACTCTATCTCTACAACTCAAATAAAAAATCTTAGAGAGAGCTTTCTAATGGTGTGAACCATTTGTCAAATGGAGCTTTCATGAAAAATTTACATGACAAACAGTGGAGAGTAAATTTTAAAACCCATATAACTTCAAAAAGCCATAACTTCCTCCTGTAGAATCAGATTGAGGCATAGGAGAAGTCAATGGAAATATATTGATCCATAGATGACATTACCAGAGCTTAATTAAATTTCTAGGCATGTTAAAAATGTTTAATATGGAAAGTAAGGCACATGTAGCATTCCAGACCAAAAACATGAATTAGTCTATAACTTCAACAGGCTGTAACTAGCAGCCAAGAACCCAGAAAAAGGAGAAACTTGGACAGAGTGTCCATAAGATGTATATGAAGAAACGCAATTGATATCATACAAAAAATCCAATGGATTAGATGAAAAAATGCTTAATTATAGCGCAGAGTTGCGCCAAGTTGAAAAACGAACAGAAAAATTAATGGACAATTTTCAAGTAACCATAACTTTCCGCTCAAGGCTCAGAATTGAGCATGGGAGAAGGCGTTGGAAAGGTATTGGAAAGTGGAGTATAAATATCCATCGATAAAATTGATCTAGGCATTCAATTTTCCAATAAATCAAAAGAAATAATTCTAATATATATTATTGAACGACAATGGTTCATATTTTCATGAAATTATTAAAACAACTAGCGTGACAAAGTTTTGTTGGCTACACATTTTTCAAAGTTAAAAACAAATAGATCAGAACACAATCATCATAGACTCCAGAGTAATGGAAGAATCTTAGGAGACTTACATTCAGGAATATGAGATTAGAGGGATGGATGTCCATTTAGGCATTGGAAGAACAAACTCCAATGGACATGGAGAAGGAAGGAATGAAAACATGAATATTGTAAAGACCATAAAAAAATTGAAGAAGGATGTCCAAAGCCATAAATATGATAATGAAAGGATTATGAGAGCCACGGAGTAGCATGATGACTTCAACATGAAGTTAATGCAGAGCTTGAACATAATAGAAAAAAAATTGGATAAGTAGAGTGGCTCATGCAAATTAGGAAGTCACCGGTCTCCTGATGAGAAAAGAAGAGCAAGAAGTGTTAGTAGACATCACCATCACTCCCAGAGGCATTCCAATAAGAGGGAACATAACATATGAATTCCATCCCCTATCAGAAAGCATACGGGGTCTGGGGTGGATGAGCTATGAGGAGAAATGAACAAAATCAAACCTCCTACATTTGATGGTGACCACAAGAAGGATAAAGATGCAGAGACATGGTTGTTGGGCATGAGAAAGTAGTTTCAATTGTATAATTATTCATCTCATGAAGAAGGTAGAATTTCCATCTATCAACTGAAGGGAAAGGCATCCATGTGGTTGGATCATCTTATGTAGGTGCAACACATTAAAGAGAAAAAATTTACTTGGAGGGAATTCAAGAAGTATTTTGAGAAGAAATACTTGACTAAGAGATACTATAACAAGAAAATGAAAGAGTTTTTTGAACTCAATATTGGGAGTATGAACATAGATGAATATGAAAGAAGGTTTTTAGAACTACTAAAGTATGTTTCTTTCATCAAGGATGAAACAATTAAGATTCAAAGGTATTTGAGTGGATTGTCATCATTCATCAGTTACAAAATATAGTATAATGATCCAAATACATTGGAGGATACCATAAGGTGAGATAAATTCCTATATGATCAGCAAAAATCAAGGCCAACTTTCCAAAAATCTTGGGAAGACAAAAACAAGTTCAACATGGATCAGAGGAAGAAGGGAACTAAGACACCATTCTTCAAAAATAATACTCAGGGACAACCAACTTCTAGAGAACCTAGAATGATTGAGACATGGGGTCATATGCCAAGGAAGTCACCTATTCAATGTTGGGGTTGTAAAGGAGATCATATGTTTAGAGGTTGTCCTCACAGAGGTGAAAAAATGAGGATTGTTCACAATGTACAACAAGATGAAATAGTGGAGGACACGGAAAAAAATGTACAAAGGATCTATGCATCCCTGGACAACAAGCAAGCAGAGTATTAATCACATATGATTGAAGTGGAAGGTATGATTAACAACCAAACCATTACTATTTTAATTGATTTGGAATCTATTCATAGTTATATAGATCCTAAGATAGTGGAAAGTTTGCATTTGCCAAGAAGAAAGAATGGAAAATCTTGCTTGGTGTAGCTGGCTACAAGAGCCAAAAGAAAAGTTAATGAGATGGTTAAGGCATGTTTTATGGACATGAATGGGATGAGCACCAGGGCATATTCGAACATCTTTCCTTTAGGTTCCTATGAATGTTTAATTGGGATGGATTGGTTGGAACAACACCATGCCATCCTAGACTTTCATAACAAGGCATTTACTTTCTTGGATGAGGAAGAGAGTCTAAGAAAAGTGCAGGGAATTCCAAGGGTAGTAACCATCAAAACAATTTCATCATTGCAGCTAAAGAAATGTTACAGAAAAGGGTGTTAAATATTTGCAACTCATATGGAGGAGACACCTAAAGATAAGGTGTCGAATTTGGAAGATCAGGCAGTCCTGGAATATTTTGAATATGTGTTCAAGGAGCTACTAGGACTACCCCCAAAAAGAAATATTGATTTCTCTATAAATTTAATGCCTGGAGCAGCTCCAGTGTCAAAGAATCCTTACATAATGAGTAACCCAGAGCTGAAGGAGTTGCAAATGCAGCTTGAAGAAATTATGAAGAAGTGGTATATACGCTCAAGTGTGTCACCTTGGGGTACCCCAGTCTTGTTTGTGAAAAAGAAAGATGGGACATTAAGATTGTGCATTGATTTCATACAGTTGAATAAAGTGACTGTAAAGAACAAGTATTCTCTCCCAAGGATTGATGATCTTTTTGATCAATTGAAGGATGCAAAGATATTTTCAAATATTGATCTTAGTTTTGGTTACCATCAAGTAAGAATTAAAGTGGAATATATCAACAAGACTGCCTTTAGGACAAGGTATGGTCATTATGAGTTCATAGTGGTTACATTTAGTTTGTCAAATGCACCAGTTGTTTTCATGTGCTTAATGAATGGTGTTTTTCAAGGATGACATTCTTATATACTCTAAATCAGAGGAAGAGAATGAACATCATTTGAGGATGGTGTTGCAACTATTAATGGAGCACCAGTTGTATGCCAAATTGAGGAAGTGCTCATTTTATCTGAATCGAATTCACTATTTAGGACATATCATTTCAGAAGATGGGATAGAAATGGATTCTGAGAATATATAAGCCATTAGAGAATGGTTAGTACCAAAGAATGTGATAGAGGTCACATCATTCATCGCCCTTGCAGGATACTATAGGAGATTTATTGAAATATTCTCAGAGATTGCACACCCAATCACTTCCTTGCAAAGAAAGGGTGTGAAGTTTTAGTGGACATTGGATTGTGAAAAGAGTTTCCAACATGTGAAACAGTTATTAACAAGTGCTCCAATACTAAGGATTGCAGACCGAGGTGAAGACTTCATTGTATGCACAGATGCATGTAAATAAGGACTTGGTGGAGTCCTCATTCAAAATGGATTTGTTATATGTTATGAATCAATTAAGTTGAAGGACCATGAAAGACACTATGCCACTCATGATTTGGAGTTGGCAGCCATAGTGCATGCCTTGAGGAAATGGAGACACTACCTCATAGGGAAAAGGTTTGAGCTGAGGATAGACCATAATGGTCTGAAATATTAATTTGATCAACCAAATCCAAATGCTAGGCAAAGCAGATGGTTAGAATTTGTAAGTGAATATGACTTTGATATAAAACATATCAAGGGGAAAGAGAACAAAGTGGTCGATGCACTCAACAGAAGAGTGCAGGAATTACATGTTACAACCATTATCATGTTCCAATCATATTTGAAACAAAGAATTATAGAGGCTGCAAAATTAGATTTTCAATACAAGGAATTAGTGGAAAAATTATAGCAAGGTAATTTGCAGCAAAAGATTGAAGAATACAAGCTAGATAATGATGAAATTCCCATGTTCAGGGGAAAAAATTTTGTACCAAATTCCCAGTAATTGAAAAATCTGATATTGAGGGAAATGAATAATGTACCTTATGTTGGGTACCCAAGTTATCAGAAAACCATTGCAACTCTCAAAAGCCAATATTGTTGGCCAGGCATGAAGAAAAAGGTTGTTGATTTTATTGCCAAATGTTTGGAATGTCAAAAGGTAAAAGATGAGCATAGACACTTAGCTAGTTTTCTACAACCATTACCCTTTCCTGAGTGGGAATGGGAAGCTGTAACAATGGATTTCAGCATCAAACTTCCCAGAGCAAACAAGCAATATGATTCTATCATGGTAGTGGTGGATAAACTTACTAAAGATGCCCATTTTATTCCGGTTAAGCTCACTCACAAGGCAACAAACATTGCTAATGTTTATATGAGATAATTTTCCAGATTACATGGAATACCTAAGACAATTGTGTCTGATAGAGATCCAAAATTTACCTCTAAATTTTGGAAAGGATTATTTAATGGATTTGGAACAAATTTGAATTTTAGTACATCTTATCATCTAGAATCAGATGGAAAAACAAAGAGGGTGAATCAAGTGATTGAAGATATGTTGAGAATGTATGTGATGGATAAACCATCAAAATGGGAAAACTACCTACACTTGGTAGAGTTCACTTATAACAATGGGTACCAAACATATCTAAAGATGAGCTCATTTGAATCACTTTATGGAAGAAAGTGAAAAACACCGGTAAGTTAGGATAACACAACAAATAGAGAAGTGGTTGGGTTAGATTTGCTCAGGGAAATGGAGGAGAAAATGTTGAAAATAAAACAAAATTTAAAGGCCGCCCAAGACAGACATAAAATCTATGCTGATAAGGGAAGAAATCACAGGGAATTTAAAGTTGGGGACCATGTATTCTTGAAAGAGAAAACCAACAGAAATTCCATGAAATTGAGAAGTTGTTCAAATTTGGAAGCTCGTTATTGTGGGTCGTTTGAATTGAATTGCCTGTATTTATATCTGTTCATAATGTATTCCATGTATCATTTCTAAAGAAATATATACCTGATGCCAATCATGTTATTGATTGGAATGTGATTCAGATGGGGCAAGAAGACACTTTTCAAGTGCATCCGGTATGCATTATGGACTGAAAAAACAAACATCTCTGGAATCGAGCCATAAGGCTTGTAAAGGTCCAATGGACCTGGTACGGTCCCAAGGACACTACTTGGGATCATGAGGATGCAATGCGGGAAGAATACCCACATCGTGTTGACAATTTTTTAAATTTTTGTTGTATATGTGTACATGATGCACTGAGGACAATGCATAAATAAGGGGAGGGGATTGTAATATCCCTAGGCTGAACCCAGTTGTAAATGTAAATAGAAATATACGTAAGTTGGTGAGTTATTTGACATCATTTTTATATACACATTTCATGGCATAGTGCACGCATGTAATGCGCAGTAAAATGATGAAGTGTGCACATTCCCAGATACCGCATGCAACATCTTAAGTGTGCGTGATATTGAGGCCAGCAAGCCTTTGTGTATATGTTGTGTTTTATAGGTTGTCTAGCCAATTATTATAAGCTAGGATGCTTATGTTTTGATTAGGCTAGAGAGCCTATATGTTAAAGGCCAGTGTGCCTATTTTTGTATATGTCTCATAATTAATATAAAATACATCATTACACGTAGACTGAAACCCAGAAAGGAAGTGTGGTAGCTGAAGAACTATTGAGTAGAAAAGGGGTACACTTCGTGGGGTGGAACATACATGTGGGGAATGAGGGATTGCAGGTTGTTAGTTTGAGTAGGCACATGTGACAAAGTCTTTCCTATTGTCTAGTTAGGAACCGTTTACCTGGGTGGAGTTTAGTCCCAGCTCGGGGGTGACTCACTATTGGGAGTGATGAACAGTGTGGTCTAAGGCTAGTAGGTTTGTGGAAATTATGCATGTAGTTGGTGATATTCTTACCAAGATAAGTGTCAATTGTGTGATAAATTTACATGATGCATTGCTATTTGTGTGCTTATTTTTATGGGTTATCATATGTGTGGTTATAAATGTGTTTATTTTTATGGGTATTTCCTGTATATGTTGCATGTATATGTTTATTGTTATTTGAGTGTGAATCCGTGCATTACAAATGCATTTTTTTCTGTTTACGTTATATATATCCGCAAGAGTTCTGTGTGTATATATTTTAACTGCATGCACTTCAAAAAAATTATGTGGCATAACTCAGTTGGATGCTGAGTATGTTACAATATGTTCTGCAGAGAGAATGAAAGCGTTCTCCCATGTAGCATGGCTCGACCTGGGTGGTCGGAGAAGTTACAGACAATGTATGAGTCATTTGACCCAGAAGGATGATGATACTTGCAAAGATGAGTTGCAGAGGTCTAAAGTGGACTAAAATGAGTGTCCATCCACAACTCATGACTGTTCAAAGAGAGAAAATATGTTTATTTACAGTATGTGCATAGACACAGAAAGATTTTAGTGACTTAGATGACAAATTTGAGTAGAATTTCATTGGATGGTCATGACTTGGGTAAGCATTATATTTTCTTTGAATGATTGCATGGTTATTATATAGTGGGAACCATCAACACATGACACAGGCACATGATTTTTTTGTGAGCTTCACAGTATATAACTTAGGTATGTATGAGGAGCTTGGTATGAGGACTAGGCACATAGTACAAGGATATGAAGTAGTCGTATTGCATGGAATTAGGGGGTCTGTTGCGAGGATAAAATGTGATATGGGTTCTAGTAGTGTGTTATCAGACTCAACGATTAAGGAGTAGGGCTATGCAATGTTCTTATGAGATGGACAAGTGTTATTGGATGCCCAAAGGATCTAGCCCAGGAACAACAATGCTCATGAAGTTAGAGAGGGAAAATTATATAGGTTGTGGGACCAACCTATGTGTGTCGAATTATATATGTTGAGGGAAAATTATATAGTTGTTGAATCCGTGCTGCCATATCTTGATCCTGCGCTCAGGCAATGCATTGGTGAGAGGTGCCAACTTCGCCTTTGCAGGCGTTGGCATTCTGAACCATAAGGGAATCCAATTTGTAAGTATATCCATTCAGTCGGTTTAATATTGTACATTTTAATTATATTGAAAATTTTTTATTTTAAAATTTCAGAGGTTGAAATAGGAATAGAGAGTTTTTACAATGAAAATGGTTATAGATCCAGTGTTAAAATTTGAAAAATTACAAATTTGCATTACCAAATTCTAGGTTTTTCATTATGGAATGCCTTTAATGAAAATGACAGTTTACTACATGATTGGCTGGCTCTCACCATGGCTATTGATCAAGTAAAAAATAATGAACATAATTTGTTTGCACACAGGCGAATATTATCAGGTTGCCTCAGCAGTTCCAGTACTTTCAACAGTATAAAAACAAAGTTGAAAGCATTATAGGAAAGCCTGCGATGGACAAGCTCGTTGCGGGGGCGCTAGGGACTATCGCCCTGGGAGGAAATGATTATGTCAACATCTACTATCTTGTTCCTGTATCACTGAGATCCCTGCAGTACTCGTTAACTAGCTACACTAGCTTCTTTATCTCAGAATATAAGAAGTATTTAGCGGTAATAATTGGTTTTTGTTTTTATGGTTAGTTAAAGCAGTAATAAAAATTATTTGAAATATAATCCCTCTGTGAACATAAATGGACTCCGGCATTCTCGTATTAACATACGAATTTGCAGAAATTTTATGAGCCGGGAGCCCACAGGGTTCTTTGGGTTGTTCTCCCGCAATGAGGGCAATGAGGTCCATAAATGGTGATAGTTCTCCGCAGCTAATGCAAGCCACTACGCTTTTCAATTAAGGACTAAAAAATATAATGGATCAACTCAACAACCAGTATTCTGCTTAGATCCATACTATGGGTAACTCTTTTCCGCCGAATCAGGATGTGTTCAACAACCCTCAGACAAACGGTAATGTTTCGTCCAGAGCTTTTCTGATTATCAATCCTTGGTTTAAAATTCAACGTGTAGTGGTTACTCATTATAAATCATTTTCCTGCTATCTATCCTGTCAATTTAAATGATATGTTGAAGCTTGACGTCTGAGGGCTAAGTCATCCCTCACCAACCCCGAAGAATCTTTCACTTAAAATTGATTGATCGCATCTATTTTCAAAATAAATAATGTAATAGAAATGCCATTGTATTTATTAGTCCCCAAGTTTTAAAGGGATCGATAATTAGTTGAATTCATACTAGTTTGTTCTTTGATCACATATATTTGCATAATATCTATTGTTGGAACTAGGAAACTGAAAACATTGATTTTTATATAATAAAAAATACGATATATTTCATGATGTGATTCAATAAGAGATTGGAGATCTTATTGTCTGCTTCTTTATTCCCAATGTTTTATATGATAGAATATCCATTTTTTTTTTATCATATACCTAGCCAAATTTATCTCATAGCCTTAAATGAAAGTTTACTTAAGAGGTGTGTTACAATACATTTTTCTCCGAATTTTGGATACAATCTTGTCTATAGTGAATTTGAATACAATCTTGTCTATAGTGAATTTGGGCAATTAGACACGTTCTTTCACTTTGGAGGGTTGAGATCCTATGCCCTTGTTTGCTTCAACTTTGCAAGGTTGGTTTCCTGCATCCGCACGTCCACAATTGGACATGTTGTTATGTATCACAAGATGCAACAACTATCGTCCCACAAAAATGTGAGAATGCTTTTGGTAGTAGAACTTGGGATTTTATCTACTTCATACACTATGAAAACTATAGTTTCATAAGAAAATTGGACACTAATGGAATGTATATTTGCGGTAAGTCCAATGTCTCCAACCCTACTGCCTTTAACACAACATATCATGCCTTCATGCCTTTAAGACATGATATGTACATTAAAGTGTGGCGTGAACATGTGGGAGCATGGTGGACTGATTTACTTGCGCTTTTAAAAGTAAGCAGGTTATATAAATGTAATATTATTTAAAGAAGTTTTGTAAATGCCCTACCTTGATTTTATGAGGGCACATTTTTTAATCAAGTTTATTTCAACCGAAATTTAGGAAATTACTTACTGAAGTAATTGCATATTTCAGTTATTGGGTTTGTATAATCTTGATGTGAAATAATATTTTCAAGGTGTATAGTCTTGGTGCCTCATAAATTTCAAAATTTTGAATGGTGTATATTCTTAGTGTTTTAAAAATTTAAAGTTTTTTAAGTGTTGTTTCAGAAATTATTTCATAAATTCAGAAATTTTTTCAAGGTGTATAATCTTGGTGTCTTAGAAATCTAGAAATTTTTTATAGTATATAAACTTATTGTTTCTGTGTGTAATTTTGGTCCCTCTGAAATTTAGAAAATTTTCATGGTGTATAATATAAGGGTTTCATAAATTTAAAAGTTTCAGGTGTTGGCGTTTCAGAAATTATTTAAAAAAATTAAAAAAAAAATTAGGTGTTGTTTCATAAATTAAGGCATAGATTTTTTCAAGGTGTATAATCTTGGTGTCCCAGAAATTTAGAAAATTTTCATGACTTATAAACTTAGTGTTTCCGTGTATAATCTTTATGCCTTAGAAATTTAGAATTTTTTCATGGTGTATATTCTTATTGTTTAAAAAATTTAAAAGTTTCATTTAGACATTTTATCAAAACAAAACAAAAATTTCAAAATTCCAGATTTAGATTTAAAAACATTAAAAATAATATTGAATAAAATTTAAATAATTGTTTATAATAAAGATGATGATGATTAACGTCCACTAAGACCTGATTGGTCTATCGCACCTTAAGAGGGTAAGTGATTACTATTATTTAAGTAAAAGTGTTATAACATTATATAAATTACTATAAATCTTGGTAAAATGTTATAATATTCTGGACTCTGATTTATTTCTTTTTTTAAAGTAAGCACGTTATATAAATGTAATAGTATTTAAAGAAGTATTGTAAATTACTGAGTGAAGTAATTTACATATTAATCAAGTTTACTTTAAGTTTAATTTACTTACATATAAGGGCACATTTTTTAATCAAGTTTACTTCAACTGAAATTTAGGAAATTACTGAGTGAAGTAATTACATATTTGCGTTGTTGTTGGGTCTCCATAATTTTGGTGTGAAATAATTTTTTCAATGTGTATAATCTTGGTGCCTCATAAATTTAGAAATTTTGAATGGTGTATAATCTTAGTGTTTCAAAAATTTTAAAAGTTTTTTAGGTGTTGTTTGAGAAATTATTTAATAAATTCATAATTTTTTTTAGAAAATTTTCATGGTGTATAAACTTAGTGCTTCCCTGTATAATCTTGATGCCTCATAAATTTTTCATGGTGTATATTCTTAATGTTTAAAAAATTTAAAAGTTTCATTTAGACATTCTATTAAAACATAATCAAAATTACAAAATTCCAAATTTACATTTAAAAACATTAAAAATAATATTGAATAAAATTTAAATAATTGTTTATACTATTCTTTAAGTAAAAAGTGTTCTATAATTACATAAATTACTCTAAATCTTGGCACAATGTTATAATATTCTATAAATTACTAAATCTATTGTTGAGGTTCCACAACTAGCTCACCGTGTCAGATCTATTTTATTCTACTATATTTTAATACGTACATTTTATTTCTTTTGGTGCAATAGCTTAATATATATAGTTTTATGTGTATTTATATTTTTAGTCTTCTATACTTAACCAATTTCTAGTTTCTCTTTTCCCTCTACTTTATCTTTCTCTTTACTTAGTCATTTTTCACAAAGTTTTGAACCCGATTATAAGGAAGCTTGTGAGTTCGAGTGGTCCCGGTTCAAATTGAAAATGATGGAAGTGATGTCTACAAAATGTGTGTCAGAGAAATGTTGGGTGCAATATGTATATGAGGGCCGTGTTGGATGCAAGATGTATATCACGAAACAAGCGGGACATGAAAAATGAAAAATAAAAACAAATATGAATAATTAATTGAATAAAATTTAACAAAACTTTATGACATATTAATAATGAATAAGATATTTAATATTAATATTATAGGATAAATATCTTTAATTTTACTTTATAGTTTATTTATTAATATTAATATAAAATAGTATATACATGTATATATCCATTTTAACTCTAGAGTCAAGAATGATCAATTTTAGATACAAACCTTTTTTATCATAAACAAAATCAAAATTCCAAAATTTCAAATTTACATTTAAAAAACGTTAAAAATAATATTGAATAAAATTTAAATAATTGTTTATACTACTAGTGATACATAAGCATGACTATAAATGTGAACCAGGAAGTCCGCCAACCCATTCATCATGACACATCTATTTTATTCTACTATATTTTTATACATGCATTTCATTTCCTTTGGTGCAATAGTTTAATATATATAGTTTTATGTGTATTTATCTTTTCCATCTTCTATACTTAACCAATTTCTCGTTTCTCTATACTTTATCTTTCTCGTTACTTAGTCATTTTTTTGAAAGTTGTGAATCCAGGTATAGTGAAGCTTGCGAGTTCCAGTGGTCCCAGGTATAATTGCAAATGACATAAGTGTTTCCTGCAAAATGTGTATCATGAAATTGTTGGGTGCAAAATGTATATGACGGAAGTGTTGGGTGCAAGATGTATATCACGGAACATGCCGAATATGAAAAATGAAAAATAAAAATAAATATGAATAATTAATTGAATAAAAATTAACAAAACATTGTCACATATTAATAATGAATACAATATTTAATAAAAAAAGATTAAGTAAAAAAAAGAGAGTGGATTCTTTATATTATATCATAACTAAAAATATAAATTTGTCCTTCGACTGCCAGTTGTTCCGCCAAAAAAGAGGAAACCAGAAAAGTTGCAGCCTTGGATAATCATGTCCAAAAGAGGCAGACCGCCATCTGCCATGCCCAAAGGAAACCATGACGAGTGGCGGTCTATAATATGCAGATTTTTCCATGACAATTGAAACTAAAAAGAACTAAATAGAAAAGAGTTTTAACTGACATAACACCCAACCAGAGCCTGAGCATATAACCAAAACCAGAAGGCAAGTCTAGCCACACTATCACCCATTGAGGTCTTCATTGTCGAGGTCTTCACTGGGTATTTCGTTCTTAGCTAGAAGGGCATCGAGTCTCGCACATGTCAGACATATTTGCTTTGCTAGCATATTGGAGAAAGCCTCATAGAGCATGTCTATGCGTTGTCTCATGAGTGTGTCATAGTATGGTCTGTCATCGAGCGTCTCAAATAAAACAAAAAATTGAGTTGTTTCGGGTGGAAGAAGGGTGCAGGGACACATCACTGGTCCAAGGTTGTTGAAATAGGAGGTGGAACAAGGACCTCGCCACCCTCCTTTGACGTGCAACCACCCTCTCCCTTGCTTGCTGCAACCGTCGTTCCTTCCTTCATGCCATCTTGGTGGCCCATTCTCGTGCTTTTCTCCTCATCCCCACCCTCTCCTCTTGTCCTTGTGCTCCTGGATTCATGCTCTAAGACTGTGAAAGGAGTGATACTCCTAAATTTTATGTCATTCTGGGCCATTTGGAGGAACTCCTCTAAGATTTCCTCCTTAATATAACAGATAGGGAAATCCTTTATTTGTGAGTCCATGGTGCCTGCACTATGGTGAGTCACTGTAATGGCCCGAGTTTCATCCTCAGGGAAGCTGGTTGGAGGCTGTTAATTTTTTGGCACCGTGAAGAGAAGATCCTCCTGAGGGAGTTGGATGGCCTCCTCTGGGATGATCTCTTCCACAAAAACTGTTGGAGGTGACCAATCCATCATTTCCCTTCCCTCTTTGCGAGAAAACTAAGATCTCTAGGTGGGATAAATTGAGAGAAACCTCTCAAGATTTTGCAGCTGTTTCCACCTTGCATCCATCCTGTCCCAGGCTAGACTGTGATGCAGATTTCCATGCTCCCAAGGTGATGCAGGAGCATCGCTCATCTACCAAGCGAGCCAGCGCGTGGAGAAAGAGAGACAGCTGGACAAGCCAGCGAACATCATATTTTGAATTTACCTTGGTATTGTTGCGCCGCCGTCTAATCAAGGGCATTCAAAGCCGAGCGCACTTGTATTATATTATAGATAGGAAGGCACTTAATACTATTAAGGCTGATAGGTAGGAATTAACTGTAGATTAGACAGTTTACCTTTTGAGAGGGAAAACAGAGTATAGACACCCTCGCTTGTATCATTGTAAAAAAAAATTTCATTCATACAGGAGCAAGAAGGAGCAAGCAGGGATACTGAGAAGAACCTCTATGTACAGTTATTGAGTTAATAGGAAGAGTCCTGATTCAATTCCATGGACGTGTTTAGTCTCTTTGTGTTGTTGATATTATGATTTTGCATACTTGCTTCTTTTTATGCTTATCTGTTATATGCTGCATATGTGATTGCGTATCAGG
>JZKD02S2129283.1:0-30246 GCA_000966675.3 Picea glauca
GGGGGTCCGGAATGGTGGGGTATCGACGAAGGACCCCACTCCTGTCGTGTCACCTTTTGTATCGTTATCCACTTGACTGTATGACAAGGCTCATTCCCTTTAGCCCCTCCTCGTCCTCCGACATCTGTCCAGTTCCCGATTTTCGAAACTCCGAAGTGGTGTAAATCTGCTGACGTCACACGTGGATTGACACGTGTTGAATACTGCCACGTGTCACTCTGATTCGTGACTTACATGTGCCTAAAATGTTGAATCAATCTGACACTTGTCATTACCTGGTTGTGCCACGTGTTCTTAGATGACGTGGTATGCTGACGTGAGTCGGATTGACGGTCCAGATCACATCGTGATTTGACGGTTCATATTCAGTCAGGATTTCACACATCGTAATTTCAACACTCTTGACGTTCATTGTTTTTGTCACTTCAAAGTCTCGATCCACGAAACTCCGTAATTGACTAAGATCGACGGTCCAGATCAAAACTTGATTCAATGGCTGCAATTAAATCGCAATTTCGCAATTCTTGTTGCATTGTTTCTTTTCCCTCTCCATGTCGCGATTCGCAAAACTTCGATATGGAGTTGGATCAATGGTCCAGATCTGATCTTGGTTCAACGGCTGCGATTAAGTCACGATTTTTCATATCGCAAAATCGAGATTTCTGTGGATGATATTACTTGACATCTCCAACTCTCGATCCCCGAAACTCCGACATGGACTAGAATCAACAGTCCAGATTCAACCTTAATCTGATGGCTGAGATTAAATCACGATTTCAGATATCGCAATTTCGAGAGGTTAGGGAACATTGTTCCTTTGACTCTCCAGTCAGCGACCTAACGATCAATCCCCACGTGTCCTACCTGTAGATGGACGGTCCTCTTTATTTCGGGATTTTGTGAGCCCTCTACTCCTTGCACTTTAAAGAACATGCAGGTTCTCCTCGATCCAACGGTGGTCGGACCCCGTGCTCGGATCTAACACCCGAGATGTATCCTCCATATCTGCATGCTCCTTTTGTCTACATTGAGATCTGACGGTCATCGAGAATTCGGGATGGGATCCAACGATCACTGATGCTTCTCCTCCAAGCTTACGCATCCTCCTTAACTTGGATGAATTTATAAGTGTCAAAGGCGTTGACCTTTGATCCTCCTGTGATCCTAAGTACACTATCTACCTTGAGCTTTAGCCATGAGTTAACCTCATCCCCGGTGCACACCTACGCACTGCATTCGACTCTGCGCTAATTCCTCCTAAGCTTACGTTGTTCCTGTTTTTCCATCGATGCACACTCTGATCCTACCATCAATGACAAGCACATACTGCCTATAAAGCATTTCAACCATCCTCTGAAGTGTCTTCCCAAACTTCTTCTGATGCCCGTCTGTTACATTCTTCCTATACTCATGCCATCTTCATTGTTGTACTTGCCATCAATGACAAACATACACACTTGTTAAACATTTGCCAACATGGATTTGTTCCTGAGTACTTTGAATTTTCGGTCCAAGATGCATATTGGTTCCACCCGGAAATCCCCTTCGTGCTCCACCTTGATCACATTCCAATCAATTATGTGGTTAGGATAAAGTACATACTTCTTTAGTAATGATACATTAAATACATTATGCACTCTCATGGATGCAAGAAATGATAGCATGTATGTAATTGGCCCTATCTTTTCTAATATTTCAAAAGGTCCACAATATCTTGCTGCCAACTTTGGGCAACTTCCTAATCTTAACGAATTTATCTTTGCGTTCACTTTAAAAAACACATGTTCACCCACTTTAAAATCTCTGAAAACTTTATTCTTGTCTACATAACTTTTCTGTCTATCCCGAGAAGACTTTAAATTTTTATTTATCCTTGTCATTTGCTCTTCCATTTCCTTCAACAAATCTGGCCCAAAAACTGCTCTGTCTACTAGATTATCCCAACTCATTAGAGTGTTACATTTTCTGCCATACAATGCTTCAAATGGACTCATTTTCAAAGAGGCTTGATACCCATTATTGTAGAAAAATTCAACTAAATGAATGTAATCTTCCCACTTTGATGGTTGGTCCATTACATACATTCTAAGCATGTCCTCAATTATCTTGTTAGTCCTTTTTGTTTTTCCATTTGACACTAGATGATACGTTGTATTAAGATTCAAATTTGTTCCAAAGCCCTTGAAAAAACCCTTCCAAACATTGGATGTGAACTTTGGATCTCTATCTGAAACTATCGCCTTAGGTACTCCATGTAACCTAGCAACTTCTTTCATGTAGATATCTACAATATTTGTTGCCTTGTGTGTGGTCTTCACTAGTATAAAATGTGTTTCTTTAGTTAATTTATCCACCACCACCATGATGGAATCATGTTTTGATGTTTTGGTAGTTGCGAGAGGTATTCCCTCCTGGACAACTTTTCTTAGAGAAGAAGATTCCAAAAATTCAAAGAAAGACCATTGAACAGTTGAAGAACACCCCATAAAAGAATAAAGTGAATTAGAATACCACAGAAGAGAAGTCATCCTGCAGGAAATAATTAAAGTGGAAATATAATTTCCAGGAATAGAAGTCAACCCACATAAATAATAAAGACCCGGAATAAGAAGTCGGCCCTAGAGATGTGCCCAAATTAGTATAAATATAGGGCTAGATAAAGTATAAACACATAGTTCTCCTTCTGTAGTGCACACTAGGCATTTGCAACAGTTTCGTTATTTATGGTTCTCTTGGAGAGTGCACCCCACTTGGGGAAGGATATTATTGGCGGCTCTTGGTGGTTTCTCTTGTGTGCTACCTCTGGAAGAGTTGCACAGTTGCTTCGTGCCGGTTGCAGTGTTTGTTGCATTTGTAATGTCGGTTGCAGTTACAGTTGCAGTTGTAGTTACCAGTTGCCAATTTCGTGGTGCGCTATCTTTCTCTAGTGATGCACCTATCTTGTGCCAGTTTTGTGGTGTTACTCAGTTGTCTACCCTCGCTAGGGTTTGACAAGAAGAAGATATGAGTATTTTTTATCAAGGTTTCTTCATTGTTGGTTTCCTCTTGTGATTAGAGATTGTTCATGGTTGTATTGGAAATATTCTCTCTAAGAAAAGTTGGCTGAGTTTTTACCCCGAGTTTGGGGTTTTCCCAGGATAAATTTTTGTGTCTTCTTGTGTTTGTTTATCTGCTGCTTATATATTTCAGTATATGATTATTGAATGTTAAAAGAAGATAAATTCTGCTATGGTAAATATAATGTTAACAAAACTAATGAAAATATAACATGGTATCAGAGCATGTTTCCTTCGGAACAATATAACCACTGGAAGGAAGATCATGAGATTTGTCGCTGCAATTTTCCGTTGCACAGATATAAACCTGTAAAGATCGTTGAGAAATTATTATAAATTTGTTGGGACAAATTCCATCATAGATAAGCTCTCCTTTCCCTAGTGCACCTGCTGCATATCTTACATTGACTTTCCGTCAAAATTGAATTTTTAGGATTTTAGGCTTGTTGACATCTTCCTGGACATTGAACCTTATGATTCAGATTTCTAACTTTTTCTTGTTGATGTAATGTCTCATATTAGAAGACAAAGTTGGATCGTGCACTTGTATATAATATGAGGGAGTTTTCAAGAGATGTACATTTGGAAAGAGGACATTTATCCAATCAGTGACAGTTGATCCAGAGGGATCTTAGATCTAGTGCACTCAAAGGAAGCCCAAGAATTGGAGGCAACAATGATGATGTATTCTACAATTTATAACAACTCAAATAGGATAGCAGTAGCTAGACTTCAGGTTTGCATATCGGGTTTGATATTTTATATTGTTGCAGCCTAAGTGTTGTAACTAGAATGGCAGTCTTTAGAATTCTATTACTGCTATTGCTATCAAATGTTTAGTAACACTTGAATATTATTGGTATGATGATCATTAAGTAAATTTTCATTGTTCAGTATTAATAATGCACTTATTTACAAGATGAATTGATCTCCTCTAGGAGGTGTTCTTGGTTGTTGACATTGCCCTAGGCAGGTTATCTTGTAAATTCCATGGAGGTTACCATGGAGATGTTGTTATTCTTGTTTCTTGTTCTAGGTAGGTTACTATGGAGGAATCATTGGTCACAACACTAGAAGAGTGTTGAGGAGTGTTGTTCTTATTTCTTCTTCTTATTTTTTTTTTTTCTCTTGTCTCAAGTAGGTCACATGTGATAGCTCTGAGAAGGAGCTACTGTGACGCTTATTTCCATTCTTGTTTTTTTATTATTGTTCTTACCATAATAATATTGTTATTGTCTGCTATTTTCCCTTGTTTTTTCTCTTGTTTCGGGCATATCACAGGTGATAGCTCTGAGAGGGAGCTATAGTGAAGGTTGCAAGAAGAAACGAATTAGATTATCTCTAGTTGAGATATGGAGCAGACTATACATACACATCCATGTACTAAAAAAGAAGAGGATGAAGTCAAAACCTTCTGGAAAGAAGGGTACTTTTGCGGGATACAGAGTATCTCCTATGTAGATTGATTGTGAGGAGCAGAAGGATCCAAATATGACCATACATATTCCTCTAGTTGATTTGATCACTCTTCAAATCATCATGAAGAGTCAGTAGAGCCAGAAGGGCCTACCCATAAAAATTGCAGTGACCAGGAAGAGACCAACATGGTCTTGTGATACTTTGCAGGATTCAAAGGGAATGTAGTTATATGGCATTGATGATCCATATCATGAGGAGAAGGAGGCCCCACCAAGTACCGACTCAGAAGGAGCTAGATTTCAGAAGGATTTATCCCTCAATATCCATTAGGGAGGAGCAACCTCCTAGTACAGTTCATATGAGATCATACTTCAGAGGAAGTTAGTAGATGTAGAGGGATAATATGGCTCCAGAGATTATATAGACTCAGAGGGAGTCAAGATTCATAGGAAGCATGCAAAATCATAGTGAGATTGATCTTAGATAAATTCAGTTGACTCAGACGAAGACCAAATAATTTAGAGGAAGTTCCCCTTCATATTCAGGTGGGAGAGAGAGACATCTTCTAGAACTGACATACAAGTGTCACGAGTTGAGGAGGCTAGATCGAAGCTTCAGATACTTCGAGGTGATATGAGACCTCCTAGGAGGATTCCCTTGTTTCATTAGACTTTTCTACAGTGACAGAGGAGGCAGCTAGTTAGAAGGACTCAGATATGGATTTTGCCTCAGTTCCAGAGAGAGCAAGAGACCACACAAGTTTTTCCATCTATGTGGGTCTGATGAGGAAGATCATTGATTTAAAACCTTTCATTTAAGAGGAGGATGTAAAAAAACAAGTGTGGAAGGATGCTATGATGATGTGTGGAAAGTTGTTCCAAAGGTAAGTCAATAGTGACTTCCAAAGTGGATCTACAAGATCAAGCATGTTGCAGATGGCAGAATAGAGAAGTACAAAGCGAGATTTGTGGCTAGAAGATTCTCCTAGAAAGAGGGAGAATATTATGACGAGACACTTGCTCCAATAACTAGAAGAAGTGTACATACAACAACTACAAGATACATGAGAAGGAGTGTCATGTTGGAAGATTGCATAAATATTTGTACAAGCTTAAGCAGGAACCTAGGGCAGGATATGCCAAACAATTATTTTTTATGAGCTTCGGGATGGTTGCCTCTTGATATTGGTTGACCTATTTCTTACAAGGAATGAGAAGCTCATAGATGGGTGCAAGAGGGAGCTCACTTCAGAGTTCGAAATGAAGGATCTAGATTTGATGGGATTAGAGGTGTGGCAGAGGCCAGATGATATTTTCCTTAGCCAAAGAAAATGTATACAACTAAGATCCTGCAAAGAATCAGGATGATGGACTGCAAGTCCATGACCACACCTATGGTTACACATCTGAAGCTCCTGAGTTATTCATCTTCATATTTGGTTGATCCCACGATGTACAAACAATTGATCAGATCCTTGATGTACCTGGTTAATACTAGGCCGAACATATCCTTTGCAGTGAACACTTTGATTCAATACATGGTTGAGCCTAGACATGTACTTTGGATAGCAACAAAGCATGTGTTGAGGTACCTGCATGGTACGATTGGATATGGACTTAGATATGTCTCAGATGGAGAAATGAAGTTGTAAGGTTATACAGACTCTGACGGGGTGGGAAGTGTAGTGGACAGGAAAAGCACATCAGGATTTTGCTTCAGAGATCAGTGGAACTCAATACAATAGCGGCAGAGTATATAACAATGAGTGTTGCAAGCTGTGAAGCAGTGTGGATTCAGAAGTTTCTTGTCGTGTTATTTGATCTAGATTTGGAGCCAACTTTGATACATTGTGATAATAAAAGTTGTGTGAAGCTTTTAGAGAATATTTTCTTTCATGACAAGTCAAAGAATATAGATATAAAATACCATTACATTCGAGACATGGTACAGAGAGGAGTTGTGGAGTTCTAATACATATCCACAAATGAGTAGATAGCGGAAATTCTCACCAAGACTCTATCTAGAGTGAAGTATGAGTACTTCAGAGACAAGCTTGGCATGATGCATAATGTCCACCCTCATTGAGAGGGAGGTGTGATGTTTCTCCTTTAGCATATTTTCCTTTGGACAAGGGTTTCCCAAATCAGTCATGTGGAGAGACTGAGGGAGTGATGTAGTAGTCTTTCCTAGTGGATGGGTGTGAATGGGACTACTAGGAGAGGAGAAACATCATAGCATAGTCATGGAGACTATGGGAGTAGCTTCGTGCTACTAGATTCATCATGAGACTATAACTATGGTTGATGGCATGGTAGTAGTTGTGTGCTACTAGTTGATTGTTGCATAGTTATAGAAATTATCCACTATGACTATGGTTGATGGAATGGTAGTAGTTGTGTGCTACTAGTTGATTGTTGCATAGTCATAGAGTTCGTGACTATGGTTGATGGCATGCTAGTAGTTGTGTGCTACTAGTTTATTGATGCATAGTCATAAGTATTGCATACTATGATTATGGTTGATGACATGGTAGTAGTTGTGTGCTACTAGTTGATTGTTGCATAATCATAGATATTTTTGAATTGCATGGTGGTATCTTTTGTAGCTACCAGTTGATTGCAGGATATGACTATGGTTGATGGCATGGTAGTAGTTGTGTGCTACTAGTTGATTGTTGCATAGTCATAGAGTTTGTGACTATGGTTGATGGCATGATAGTAGTTGTGTGCTACTAGTTGATTGTTGCATAGTCATAGATATCATAACTATCGTTGATGGCATGGCAGTAGCTTAGTGCTACTAGTTGATTGTTGCATAGTTATGGAGACTATTGGACTGCATGGTAGTATTCTTACGACTACTAGTGGATTGTAGATCATGACTGTGGCTAATGACATGGTAGTATCTTAGTGATACTAGTTGATTGATACATAGAGTTGAGAGACTACTGGATACCATGGTAGTAGCTTAGTGCTACTAGTTGATTGTTATGTAGTCATGAAATCATGGTGGGAGCTTTGTGTTGCTATTTGATTGTTGCAGAGCATGGTAGTAGCTTAGTGCTAGTAGTTGATTGCAACATAGTCATATAGACTATGGCATAGGATGGAGCTATTGATGGCATGGTGGTAGCCATGGGGATACTAGATGATTACAGAGTAGTCAGTGGACTACTAGAAGAAAACATCATGGAAGAATACCACCCTATCTAAGAGAGAGTGTTGATGTTTTGGTAGCTGCAGGAGGTATTCCCTCCTGGAAAAATTTTCTTAGAGAAGAAGAAGATTCCAAGATGTCAAAGGAAGACCATTGAAAAGTTGAAGAATAACCCGGAAAATAATAAAGTGAAATAGAAGACCACAGAAGAGAAGTCGTCCCACAGGAAATATAATTTCCAGGAATAGAAGTCGACCCACGAAAATAATAAAGACCCAGAATAAGAAGTCGACACTAGACATCTGCCTTGATTAGTATAAATACATGGTCGGATCATTTCATCTATGCATACACACAGTTCTCCTTCTGTAGTGCGCACTCGACAGTTGCAACGATTTCTCTATTTCTGTTTTTTGGTTCTCTTGGAGAGTGTGCCCCACTTGGGGAAGGATATTCTTGGTGGATCTTAGTGGTTTCTCTTGTGTTCTACCTCTGGAAGATTTGCACAATTATAGTTGCAGCTGCAGTGCCAATTGCAGTTGCAGTGCCAATTGAAGTTGCAGTTGTAGTTATAGTTGCAATTGTAGTTACCAGTTGCTAGTTTTGTGGTGCGATATCTTTCTCTAGTGATGCGTCTATCTTGTGCCAGTTATATGGTTCTACTCAGTTGTCTACCCTCGCTAGGGTTTGGCAAGAAGAAGAGATAAGTATTTTTTACCATGGTTTCTTCATTGTTGGTTTTCTCTTGTGATTAAGGATTGTTCATGGTTGTATTGGAAATATTCTCTCTAAGAAAAGTTGGTTGGGTTTTTCTCACAAGTTTGGGGTTTTCCCAAGATAAAATTTTGTGTCTTCTTGTGCTTGTTTATCTGCTGCTTATATATTTTAGTATATGATTATTGAATGTTAAAATAAGATTAATTTTTTTATGGTAAATCTAATGTTAATGAAACTAATGAAAATCTAACATCATGTTGCTTCACTGTTCTAGGAATCTTTGTGATAAAATAAACCGTAACTACTTCCCATTTCCATTCCAGAATGGGAAATGACTGTAGAAAACCTGTTGGATGTCTATGCTATGTCTTCACCTTTTGGCATTCTAGACATATGGCTACATAATTAGTCACTTATTTCTTCATTCCCAGCCAAAAGTATTGCCTTCTCACAACTGCAATTGTCTTATGATATGTTGGGTTCTTGGCATATTGCACATTGTGCATTTCCTTCAGAACTACATTTTTCAGCTCATTGGAATTCAACACATATAATTTTCCCTTGTACATGAGAATTCCATCTTCTTTCAGCTATAAAATTAAATTTCTGCTGAAAATTTCCTTTTTGTAATGTTTCTTTTATTTTTAAATAATGTTGATATGAATTTGTTGCTGCAATAATTTTGTCTTTCAAGTTTTCCCTGTAGATGTCAATGGCTTCCACATGCACTTCATGACATCTCATTCTGAGTGCATCAACTACTTGATTTTATTTTCCTTTTATATGCTTAATTTCAAAGTCATATTCACTCAGAAATTCCATCCATCTAGTTTGTTTATCATTTAGTGTTGGTTGTCCAAACAAATGTTTCAAACCACAATGGTTTTTTCTTAGCTTGAATTTCTTACCCATAAGGTAATGCCTCCACATTTTTAATGAATGTAAAATCACTTCTAACTCCAAGTCATGTGTAGCATAATTCCTCTCGTGCTTTTTAAAATTTTCTTCATGGTCCCTTTGAATGAGAACTCCACCGAGTCCTTCCTTTCATGCATCGGTGCACACAAAAAAATCTTCATTTGGATATGCAATCTTCAATATTGGTGCACTTGACAATATTTCCTTCAATTATTAAAAAATCTCTTCACACTTGGAAGTCCATTCAAATTTCACTCCCTTCTTTTGCAAAGAAGTGATTGGGCTTGCAATCTTCAAAAAACCTTTTATGATCCTTCGGTAATAACCGACAAGACCCATAAACAATCTGAATTATGTCACATTCTTTGGCGTTGGCCATCCTCTAATGGCCCCGACCCCTATCTTCTTAGGATAAACTCCCATCCCTGCTGCTGAAATAATATGCCCCAAGTAGTGAATCTTTTTTTGGTAAAAGATTCACTTACTTGGCTTAACATACAATTTATGCTCTCTTAAAACTTGCAACACCATTCTTAAATATTTCTCATGTTTCCCTTCTGATTTAGATTAGATGAGTATATCATCTAGGAACACAATCACAAACTTATCCAGGTACTCCTTGAAAAATCCATTCATCAAACAAATAAAAATTGTTGGGGCATTTGATAGCCCAAATGGCACTATCGTGAATTCATAATGCCCATATCTTGCTCTGAATGTTGTCTTGTTGATGTATTCTTCCTTTATCCTTACTTGATGATAGCATGATCTCAAGTCAATCTTCGAAAGGATTCTTTCACCTTTCAATTGTTCAAAAAACTCATCAATTCTTGGAAAAGGATACGTTTCTTTATGGTAACCTTATTAAGCTTCCTGAAATCAATACACAACCAGAAGGTTCCATCCTTCTTCGCAAAAAGAACCAGGGAACCCCAAGGTGACACACTTAGGCATATATACCCCTTCTTCAAAAGTTTTTCGAGTTGCATTTGAAACTCTTTTAGTTCTGGTGTGCCCATTATGTAAGGTGTCTTAGAAATTGGGGTAGCTCCTGACACCAAATCAATAGAGAAATCAATGTCTTTTTTTGGTGGTAGTCTTGTAATTTCTATAAAAACATCTTCAAAATCCCTCAAAACTGGATGGTCTTCAATGCTTTCCACTTTGTCTTTGGCTGCCTCCTCCATATGGGATGCAAACAACTGACATCCCTTCCTGAAGCTCTTTTTCAAATGCATAGTTGAAATCTCTCTAACAACTACATCTCTTGGAATGCCTTGAATCTTGCCTTGTTTCCCTTCCTCATCAAGACATGTGATTATCTTGTTGTAACAATCTAGGGAAGCATGATATTTTTCCAACCAATCCATGCCATTTAGACAATCATATGAACCCAATGGTATGATGTTTACATCCACCTTTGTATTGGGTCCATTCATGTCTATCAAACAATCTTTAACCAACTCATTGATTTTCCTCTCGGCCCCCATGGCTAACTAAACTTAGGAATATTTCTTATGCTTACTTCTTTGCAAGTGAAATATTTCAACAATATTAGCATTTATGTAACTATCGCTAGCTCTAGAATCGATTAAAATTGCTATGGGATCATTATTGATCTTACCTTCCACTTCAATCATGGGGGATTGATACTCTTCCTGCTTGTTGTCTAAAGCTGCATAAATGCTTGGCATGCTTCCTCCCATGTATTTCATTGTTTCAACCTCTTGAATGTTGTGGATAGTCCTCATTCTTTCTCCTTTGTGAGGGCAATCCCTATATATATGATTTTTCTCACATCCCCAACATTGCACCAGTTGTTGCCTTGGCCTTTTTCCAAATGAATCTACAGTCTTGTGTTCATTTTGTGCGACGTGACTGTGTTGATTCACTTGGAAATTATTCCTAGAAAAGGGTGGCTTAAAACCCTTATGCCTTTGATCCTTCTTATCCTTCATCTTTTCATTCCAATCTTTTTGGAAAATTGGTCTTCCTTTGCTCTACTCATACATATTCCTTTCTCTCCTTATGGTTTCCTCCAAGGTTTTGGGGTTATCATATTGAATCTTATCACTGTAGAAATAGGGTAACCCACTCATAAACCTTTGGATTTTGACTTTCTCATCCTTGAAGAAGTCAACATACTTAGACAATTAAAAGAACCACTTTTCATATTCCTCCATCGTCATGGTTCCCAACTTCAGTTCAAAGAACTCTTTCATATTTCTTTCATAGTAATGCTCGGAAAAATATTTATCTTGGAAATATCCCTTGAACTACCTCCATGAGATTATTTTCTCATCAAGTTTCTTGGTTTTCTTAAGTTTATCCCACCACATGGTTTCCTTCCCTTGCAAGTGGTAGGTGGAAATTCTAGATTCTACCAGGGATGGGTAATCATGTAGCTGGAAACATTTCTTCATTTCCAACATCTAGGCCTCAACATCTTCTCCTTTCTTGTGCTTTCCATTGAATTTGGTGGCTTAGTCTTCCCGAGTTCACCCCGCAATATATTTGCCTCAATTCTTCTCCTCTACCTCCAAACAAGAGACACACCTGGGTTGATCCCTGGACCTGAACTTGAATGAGTTCTTCTGGTGGAATGCCTTGGAGAATGATGGTGTCTACTCATGCTTCTTGACTACTTATCATTCCCATCATCATCTCTTTTTCTATGGAATCTTGATGTTTATACTTGTCTAGCACTAGTTTCTTGCTTGGTGCAAGATTCCTTGTTAACTTGCTTCTGTAGCATATTTAGGCTTTGAAGTATCTCTTCTTGAGCCTTCATGATCCTCTCATTATCTGCCTTATATATCTGCACTTCTTTTTGTAGGCTTCTCATAGTTATAGTCCCCTTCCTGTCTCTTCTCCCATTAGACTTAGTCTCAACATTACCCATGCTGGTATGCAGACCTTCAATTTCTTATTCATGGCTATAAAACCCTTGAGCATCCTCCATGCCTCTAGTTCTCATGTAGGAACTAAAGTTTGTTTTTATGTATCTCTAATTCTGCACAAATGTGCATGCAATAATTTGTTGTTAGAATTAAGCATATTGAAAAATATTTATCAATTAGATTACAAGTCATTCTTCGTTTTAAATTAAGAAGAATATTGATGCACTACTCACAAGTAGGATTCCTTAAATGCATTCATTTTCGAAACAAATTTCCAACAACTATTCGTTTGCTCCAATCCGAGCTCTGAGATGAAAGTTATGATGGAAAACATTGAAGGAATATTCATTAACACGTGCAACATAGTAGCAATGCTCAACAAATGTCTGATCATTTCTTGATTAGATCTCCACCATTGATCTGTCTTAATGGATTCACAACAGATCTAAGTCATATCTCTTTTTTATTTCGGGCTTTCACATTCTCCAATTTGTACCTCCTAGTTCCATTGCACTCACTTTTCACTTATACTTAGATTCCTTAATATATTCATGGGCTTGTGGGTGGCAGACTCCTAGACTCATAGCCTATCTTCATACCTTCCATGAATTCGCCACCAACACTTTGCTTCTTTTTCCTTCATGGGCTCATAATCTTGTAACCTTCCTTTCATAAGTTCGTCCAAGAAATCTTAAAACTTAACCATTTTTCCATGTACGCAGACTCGCTGATGCATAATCTTGTAATCATCCTTTCATAAGTTCATCTAAGAATTCTCAACACTTAACCAATTTTCCATCTACATGGACTCGCCATGCTCTTCACACCCAAAGTCTTGGTACTTAGTCAAATTTCAAAATTTCACCATGGGTTTGAGCGATCCCATATTTTTTTTACTCTTGTAAGTCCATCCACCCGTTCACCTTACCGATCCTTAGGAATTATCTGATTTTCCACTTCTTACCGAGGTTTCGTGGGATTGATACTTGGCCTACCACATGGCTCCACATCACCTGCCAAATGTCATCCCATCCAACATGTACTTGCTAGCATGGTAGTACATGTCTTTCTTCTACCACGTCAGCTGACACATGGCCTCCACGTCATGTCGAAGTCATCGTACGAAAAAATACCCAAATTTTTCTGATTTTGCTTATGTTCGAAATTTCTAAAGAGGCTCAATTATTCACATTACCCATGAAATTTCTCTCAATTTTATTTCACAAATTTAATAAAACAAGTTGCAGACATACTCTAGAATTAATTCTCTGTGAATTTGTGCTTCAACATTCTACTAACTCGGCCCATCCATGCTCAATGTTGAAAATGGGCTCTGATACCACTTTGTAACATTCCCAACCACCCAGGCTGGGCCACATCACAAAAAAATCTCCCTTTTTACAGCTCTGATACCACTTTGTAATGTTCCCATCCACCCAAGTTGGGCCACGCCACATGAAAATCTCCCTTTTTATAGATTTGATAGCAAAATGTAACGTTCCCCATCCCAACCGAGGGACATTACGGTGCATAATACACATAAAAATAAAATTTCTTTTAACTAAAGTAATTATTTACTGTTAGCCGATTTCCTGTAGCTTACAACTACAAATTTAAAACAGATTTAGTTATTGTCTATAACTATAAAATAGATGCATCTAAAGCATGCTAATAATCAACATGAAATGAAACTAAACCACTCATTACACATTATAGATATTGTCTATAACTATAAAACAGATGCATCTAAGTCATTCTCATTTACGCAGAGTTCATGCACATCAATAACACATGTAAATAACTCGACAACAAGATAAAACACTTATCTTTAAACAAGAATTGTGCAACCAACTGCTTGGGACGGACATTCCACCCAACCATAGACTGGTTGTTCCAAATCTCAACAACCATTCACCCCTGAGCTGAGGCTAATAATCCACAAAAGAGGGTGGTAGCTCAAATTCCACTCGTAGCTCATAAAACTCATAACCCAACTAATATTATCCTACAACTATATTGATTTTTCTACCAGTTCTCTTCCTCCTGAACTTCCCAACCTAAGGAATGCACCATTCACTTATCAGGGATAACCCAAGGGACATACCATCCATTTATCCGGATTATCCCAAGGAATGTGCCATTCGTTTACCAAGGTCTCTCTGGCACATGTAGCTAGGAATCTCTCAGTTGGGAACTCAAGGATAATTGTTGTTAGGAAAACTATCAATAAATTAACAACAAACACTTATTGTTATAGTAAAACTCACTCTGGAGTTCACTCTTCAGGAATGACAACTTATCTCTTCAATCTTTAGCTCCAAAACGCGCCAAATACGTTCCATCTTACTCTAGAATTTTCCCTCCATGGTTGCACCAGATCCAAGTTATTTTTCTTGCTCTCTCCTTTTCTTCATGCACACTAACTTCCTTCTCCGAATTGTTGTCCCAATTTACTCCCTTTGGATTGCCTTTCTTGACTCACACTCTTCTCCAAGTTGACTGTACTCAACCCTCATGTGACCACTCACAAACACCCTCTTACATGTATTCAATGATTTTCTTTGGGAACACTCAATCATAAATTGGAAGGTTCATATACAATTAGCAAGTTTAGGAAAATGGGTTAAATTAATATACATGGGTATTTCCCCCTTGGACCCCTCTTGGCCATTATCCTAGACACTTCCCCCTCTTGTGGATTAATTCAACCCCCATCTCTTGTCCATGTCCCCTTACTAGCTGGCATCACATTTTATTATTAAAACATAGAGATACAATTCGCATATTACATCGCTTGGTTGTAGCAACATATTATATCCACATAAAAAATAATTAAACTAGGGATTATAATGGGGATGTTACAAATAAAATAACAAAATATTGTAGAACACAAATTGGATAGAATGGTGGTAGCTTATCTCTGAAGAGAGAGAGATTTCATCTACAATCATTCTCAAAAGATAATACAAGAGGCTGAAAGAATGTCCTTTCAACATAAAAAAAAAACCCTAAAGGTCCAAAACTCTAAACCTAAGATGCGAAACACCAAAAGGTGTTTTTGGGTCCGAGGTGGTTAGTTTCTACATCAACTTCCTAGGGACACAACTTTTACATACAATCTCTGTTTGGCACTCATCATAGCTCATTGGAAAGCTCTAATTAAGGACTACATTGTTGAAAATATTTAACTAAGGAAGTCCTTACATGACGAGGAACAAGATGATGGATATCTTCTCCCAGATCCTTCTACGATTGTCGACGACAATTGAGGCACCTTCACCAAGCAACCATTTTGGAGGAGAGACACCCTTCAAGATACAAGTTAACTTTGATATCCATTTATTTGAAGGCTATATAGATGCAGATGTTTTGGAAAAATGGTTAAATATGTTAGAGGGTTACTATTCTATCCAAAAAAAATCGACATCGAAAATATCACCTTCACACTCTTCAAAGCCCTTTCCCATGTCAAATATTGGTGGGAAGGTTACTGGGAGAGACAAAACACAGATGAATATACAACATTTAGGACATAACCCACTTGGGAGGCCTTTGTTGACACCTTCAAAGAGGATTTCTACCCTGTTGGAAACTATGATGACATGTACACAATATGGAATTTTTTGCGACAAGAGAGAGACCAGATAGTGCCGAAGTACGCCAATATCTCCCATACCTTGCACTCAAAGTTGGGTATCAGAGACTCTAATCAACACTTGGTTCTAAAGTACCGCAGTTAAAGAAAAAGAGTCAGACCCCAACTCAAAATCTGATTCAGAATAGGATAAGGGAAAGGGGATCATCGATGTAGAACCCATTTTTACCATCACAACCACAAAGATCCAACCATAAGAGTCAAAGGAGCTTGAGGAGGAGGAGTGACTCTACCATTCATAGATAATGAGTGAATGGGACCCCTCTACATTTTATTGTTGACAACGGTATCCAAAAGAACTTAATCTTAGCTAATGTCGTCAAGATATCGAAGTTGTGAACAATGTCACACCCCCAACCATACACCTTCATGTCAACTCATAGTGCCACATGTACTACAACATCAAGCCCTTCAAAGTTGAGGCACTGTATGATGTTTCCCCACCCAAAGTTTGTGATGTTTTTTAGGACAAACTTATATGTGGAAACATCATGTTGTTTATGAGTCCTGACCCCATAGTGTCATTGTTACTTTGGGAGGTCATCCCTACAGGGTACCAGAGGTAGTTTTGACTACTGCAATTTCATTGATCTTGGAAAAAACATGTCAAAAGGTTATTGTGACCACCATAACTTAAACAAGGGGTCTTTCTATGCTTCAGAAGCACGTGGACAAGGTTGTACATGAATATAGAGACATCTTCGCCTCGCCTATAGTGGTGTCTTTGCACTATCAGGTCAAACATCCCATTGAATTGATACATAGTGCTCCCTTACCCAATGCTCCAATATATAGACACTCCCTTCTGGAGAATGAAGAAATAAAGCATCAAATTCATGAGATCGTATGAAAGGACCACATTTGATTGATCTCCTCACCTTGTGGGAGCTCACTTGTGTTGGTGCATAAGAAGGATGGGACATGGCTACTCTGTATTGATTATAGAACCCTGAAAAAATTCACTAACAAGAACCAATACCCGATCCATAGGATTCGCGATATTCTTGTCATCTTAAGGGTTCCAAGGTTTTTAGTAATATTGAATTGAAGTTAGGCTACCATCAGGTTCTGATAGAAAAAAAAACTGATGTATGGAAGACAAAATTCAAATTTAAAGAAGGCCTTTTTGAGTGGTTGGTCATGCCTTTTGTATTGACTAATGCTCCCACAACATTCATAAGGATGATGGATAATATCTCGCAGTCGCTCACAAACTCTTTTTTGGGTATATATTTGGATCATATCCTCATCTTTAGTCAGACCTAGGAAGAAAATTTGCATCACATTTAGCAAGTCCTTAGCACCCTACAACAACACAAGTTATACATCAATCTAGATAAATGATCACTCGACATGCACATAATTCAATACTTAGGATATATCCTACATGAACATGAGGTGCATGTGAATCCAACCAAGATCCAAGTCATTGTGCATGAACATGAGGTGCATGTGAATCCAACCCCAATGAATCTTATAGAGCTTTGAAACTTCTTGGGCCTTGAAAACTTCTACTATAGGTTCATGTTAGGTTCTATTATGTCACTTGGCCCTTAAGTCAAGTGACCAAGGGTGTATATAAATCCAAGTTTGGATAGTCTCAATCACATTAGAAAGCATTTCAAGATATGAAACACCACCTTTGCTCCACACCAGTCCTCACGTTTCCATACCTACAAAAAACATTTGAGATTAAGATTGATGCCTCCAACTATGTTATCAATGTAGTCCTCACTCAGTAGGGGCATTCAGTGTCCTATCACATTGAAATGTTATTTGATGTTGTTCACATATATCTCGCCTATGACAAGGATATGTACTCCATTTTCCAAGCATGTTGGCAATGGAAGCATTATATTCTATGAGTCAGTCTCCATCGATTACATGTTAGGTTTTCCCTCCACCAAACATGGTCATGGTTGTGTCATTGTGGTTGTTGAACTGTTCCCCAAGATGGTGATTTTGGCACCATGGAAAAAGAGTATCACAGCTAAGGCCACTTACAGGTTCTTCATTCAGCATGTTTGGGTTCATTTTGGGTTACCACAGACCATTATTTCATATAGGTATAGCATGTTCCTTAGTACCTTCTAGTCCAACCTATGGTCTCTTATGGACACCAAGTGGACCAAATCGACTACCTTTCACCCCCAAACAAATGGACAAGAAAAAGTGGTCAATAGGATGATTGTGCATATCACGTGCATGTACAACTCTAAGCTTCCATGTACATGGGATAAGAGCCTTCCATATGTTTAGCATAGCTATAAAATATCCCTCCACAACTTTATTGTCCATAACCCTTTTCAGGTGTGCTTGGGGTTCCAACCATTGGCCCCCATTGATGTATCCCTTCTCGTTCCATCTTCACCTATAGAGTCCTCCCACAATCATATTGAGGTAGATAGAGCAACCAAATTTTTTGAACGGATCCATCACCTCCAACAACAGGTTCATGATATCTTGCAAAAGGTCAATGCCAAGTACAAGCAATGAAATGACTAACATAAAGTTTCGCACAAGTTTAGGGTTAGTGACAAGGTATGGTTTCATTTGCAAAAAGAGTACCTCACAGACCCCCATGGGAAACTCGGACCACTCCGATATTGGCCTTACACCATCACAAAGGTTGTGGGTGAAAACTATTTCAAATTGAGTACTCCTCCTTTCCTTGTCTTACACCTAGTATTTAATGTGGAGTTGCTTTGACCATATTCCCCGCCTTTTCTCAGAAACCTCAGAGGTGGATGAGTAGTTGTCCCTTAAATAACTCAATCTCGGCTGCCTTGAGCAAGATACAATGGACCGGATCATGGGCACCAATAAGAAGGGCACCCGCCAATAGAACATACAACTCTATTGAGTTGTCAAAGTAGGACAACTTCTTTAGCATAACAAATGGATCACCAAGATCATAGATGATTTTAGGGGATAATTTTTACAAATGGGCTAATTTTCCATGTTTTTTCCCAAAAAAAGATTCACAAATTTCCATTTTTTTTATAAAAATGATTTTCCCAAATTCCATAGAATAAAATTATTTTTCCTTAAAAATCGCCAAAAAATTATAGAAACTATATAGAATCCTTAGAAATTTGAATATTTTTACAAAACTATCGCCAAACATTTTACATTTTGCATATTAAGGACTAGTAATATTAATCCAGGTTTCTACATTTTAATATGAGTTTCCATCCTTCAAAATTATCCATGACCAAGATTCAGATTCAAGAAAAGTTTCCCCATCCATTGCGAGAACTTGACACAATGAGGACCATTCATTCCTAAGGGGGGAGGATTGATCCAGATGGATATCTATGGCCACCTACCTCTTCCACTGACTTAACATGGTTCTCCATCCTAGTAGTTTTTGTTATGATTTTTCGAGTCCTAAACTTCCAAGGCCATTTTTAGGCCCTAAATGATGTTTTATGGGAAATTCAAGGGTTTGGGTTTATCTTTAACACCCCCAGGACATGCCACAACATTGTATTTCTTATTTAGATCTTTCCAACGAGCTACTATGTGCACTAAATAGAGATTGTATGTAAAAGTTGTGCCCCCGAGAAGTTGATGTATCAACTAACCACCTCAGGGCCCACAAACCTTTTAGCGCTTTGCCTCCTAGGGCTAGGTTTTTGGACATTTATGGTTCTTGATTTATGTTAAAAGGCCATTCTTTTGTGAATGGGTGTAGCTGACATCTCTCTCTCTCTCTCTCTCTCTCTCTCTCTCTCTCTCTCTCTCTCTCTCTCTCTAGAGACAAGGTACCACCATTCTAGTCAGTTTGTGTTCTAGAGTATTATGTTATTTTATTCATTAATAGAAGTTGGATTTTCACTGTATTATTGTGCTCTCTACTATATCTCTACGTGTGTTTCATTTCATTCCCTATACAATCCATATCATTCTACCTCTGAACATATTTCATCTCCCAATGTTTCTTCTACGAAAAAACATCTCAACAAATAACAGATTGTAAAACCCCCATGCACTGGAAATCCAATTTGGATTCTTCCATTGACCTCCCAATCAAATCCATGCATACTAGATAGTGGTCGAAACTTTCAAACATTCATGACAGCATAGGCAAACCAACAAACATAATGGAGGCTAGGGTAAACCCTAGACATGGATGGAAATCAATTCACTCTACAATCACTTCATTAGCTCTTCCAGGTGATGACTCAAAACTTCAATTCTAAAGTTCGTTCTTGATGTTACAAATAATTAGTTCATAAGAAAACATGTTTACCTATTAAGCTAAGAATTAGTTAATAAATAAACTTATTAACCTATTGTGCAAATAATTAGTAAATAAACTTTCTAACCTATTTTATTTAATATGAGTATTGTCAGGAATAACTACACGAAATAATGTCAGAATCATTGTGGTTGATAACACTGACATCACAGTGGAATGGTTTAATCAAGAAACACGAAGAATACTGTAAACATCATTTATCATAACTAAGCACATTATGGTAGATTTAAGGGATTGCTTGGTAGTGTTCTACAAGCTTACCATGGGAGGAGCTACCACTGTTAGTCAACAATACCAATGTTACTATTTATTTTATAAACAACACGAGAATGATTTAATCAAGAAATATGACACGTAATATGTTCATCATTTGCTTAAACTAAGCCAATGTTAAGTACTCTATAATTCCAAGAAGAATGTAATTTTGTGCAATGATGATACAAATAACCATAATCAACGATTTATAGACAAAGTAATGAAATTTCGTTAAAATTCAATGAGTTGCAAAGAGATGTTGTAAATAAGCATGGTAACCATTGTATCATTAATATGTCATTGATAAGAAATATAAATAAATGTGGAATTCACTAGAAATCATTGTACAAATGAAAATGAGAGTAAGTTCTCACATTAGTGTAATTGTACCATCACATTTACCATTGAAAAACCACAACTTACAAATCTAAGAGAAATTAGAAAAAATAATAAAACAACATGAACACAAAGGCAAAGATTTAACATGTTTGAGAAAGAATATTTTTAAAAGATTGTTTAGCCTTGTTTTATAGTCTTATTATGGGAGGATATACAACTAATAATGTTGACATCATTCTCGTCGACAACGCTAACATTATCATTTTTTTTAGCTCTTAAAGTATTATAAGAAACATAAGATATTATCCTCTATAGATTTTGAGAATGTAAAGAGAAATATCAAGCATACCAAAATGAAAAATTAATAAGAACCAAAGACATAAACAAAACAAACTATGTTCATTTATTTAAACTAAGCACATTTCATTAGAATTAAAATGGATAACATCGTTGTTATAATTATAATAACAATACAAAAATGAATCATAATGTCATATAATAGTAACTTGTGTAAGATGAGACATTGTAATTAACAACAATGTAGTGTCAAAAAATTGTATTAAATGTCATGATGGACCAAGTGTCAAAATTTTGTTACTAAGTATCGTAATGTCATGATGGACCAAGTGTCAAAATTGTGTTACTAAGTGGCAAAATTGTGTTACTAAGGGTATAATAACAATATTAGGTTTCATAGTAGGTATATTTCTCATTACAAGGTAGGCATAACACCCACTACAAGGTAGTAATAATGTTGGTATAGCACTACTACAACAAAAATACAAATGACTTACAACAACTTGGAAAATTTCCTATGCATCCACATGAGTATGGATTTTATTTCATTTTTTTCAAAACCCACAAGACTTCATAACGTTGGTGGTGTTCAATCCAAAAGATGATTGAAAAATACAAATATTACACATGTACATATAACACTAGAACCATAAAATATGTTCAATTCGAAAGATGATTGAAAAATACAAATAGTACACATGCACACATAACACTAGAACCATAAAATATGTTCTTTACTTATAGCTCCATTGTGGGATCTTCAAGGTGACTTCTTTTTGTTTTTATTTTTCTTCTTAACATGTGCACAAACACTATGAGTATCAGAAAAAACAAAACTTAAAAAAAACTATGAGTATTAATAGGAATTTTTACATTTAGATAGAGACCCCTTTGCACCATTGTTCACATGCACTAGCCACGAGTGTTGTTTATCCCATTTTTGCATTCTCTTTTCAATTTTGTCCCTAAATTTCTTTGCCAAACTATCTAAGAGAAAGAGCAATGCAACTCTTGAGAGGAAACACATTTTCCAAACTAGACAATAAATCATCTACGAATGTGCATGATCATATATTTCCCTTTCTATGTGGAAGAATAGGTTTTCCCAAAATTCTTACGAACTTGGTCGGTGTTCTAAGCCCTCTTTCTCATCAGGCTAGGTATTCATTAATCTCGTGAAATATGAAGGGGTTGGCCATGAAGGTTGCCTAATTGTTCATGTGATAAATCCCCTTGCTCAACCAAAGTAGGGAGTAGAAAAGGGATTTGAGCAACATCCTATGAGACAAAAAATACTGCCATCGATAGTGAATTTCATTCAAAATGTTTTCTCCCCCATAATGTGTTGTGTTCTTGCCAATAAATAGTCATTGTTAGATCTAGCATGACAAAATAACAAAAATGCATGGAAAATTATAACAAAATATTATGACGATTAGACTAAAAATCAACATGACAAAAACCAATGCTGACATATATCTCACTATGGCAATATCTTGACATAATAAAAACATATATATTGTCATAGTGATACTAAACTTCAACATAATTGAATGAAAAAACAAATAAGCTGGAAAGAGAAGTTGATTTATATTAACCAAGATGTCTCAAATCAAGTACATAACCAATTCATAGTAACTTTATCAAAATATTATAGTATAAGGGAGCCTTTCTCAACCATTCGAACCTATTGAAGAATTTCATCTATCTATTTATAACAAAAAGGGAGGCAACAACTGGAGGTACGAGCTGGTCTTCTTCCCATGAAAATCTCTAAGAATTTATTCCATCTAACAACTTGACTAACAAACTATGCTATAAAATGGGAAAGTGTTGGTGACTAATCCAACCAATATTTGAACTAACTGATCCCCCTTTGGTGCGCAACTCCTGGATTTCCATGTGTCCTTCAGGGGCATGTGGTTGTCATCATGCTGCCAATTGATGTTTATGCAAATCTCTTCATCATCATCTATCCAAAAAGTTGTTACCTCGACCCTCCTGAATTCCTGGTATCTATTGGTAGCATCTTTGGGTAGCACTCTGAGTAGTGCACTTTGTAGTGCCTTCACCAAATTTCATGAGACTCTATAGCGCAACCTCAAAACTAGACAAGTAGCAAAATAGGTAGCGCCAAATATTCGTATCCTCTGTGCAGACTTCAGTCTCTACGAAAATTTAGGTAGTGAATTTTGGTTGCCACTCTGGTGTGTCTCTGTGCAAACTTCGTGTCTGCCAGAAATTCAGTAGCAAATTTAGGTAGTGCCACTCTGGTGTGTCTCTGTGCAAACTTCGTCTCTGCAAGAAATTCAGTAGCGCCCGCCTGTGTGTTCTATCAAACTTTAGGTAGCACCATCAAAATACGCAACACCTTCACTTGGACATGTGCAAAATGGGTAGAAACCTCAAGTAGTAGCAACACCATTAGATTTAGGCGATTCAGTAGCATTGTAGGTAGAAAACCAATGGAACATCAAAAATAGACTATTCTGTAGCGCCATAGCGCTATGGAATGTCTGGACTATTATAACCGAAGGGATTAATTCTTTGTAAAAACCCAAAACTATGAATAGTAAGCACTAGAAGCCTGTATAGGTGGCATATGTAGTGTTTTATCAATATTTTCTCCTCACAAAAAGGTACCATCTTCAAAAATGGATTTCACCTTTCACCAACTACTTCATTAACCTGACACTTAGCCTGACACTCTCTCTTGGAGAAGGAGGATCCTCCTTTGGCCCAACAAGCTTCTTCCTTTTAGCAGTGACATGATTCTTCAATGGAGCTATGCTCTCCTTGGCTATTGGTGTCTCCTTTTCAATAGCAGCTTCAACCAATACCTGTAAGTTCCTTTGAGCCACTTCATCTTGAAAATGTATCAACTATGCTTTGAGGTTTCTTTTCTGAGACTGAAAGCCTCTATTCTGCCTATAAAGGTTTTTGAGCTTCCTATGGAGAGGCTGAGCCTTTCTTGTGACAAACCTTGCTAGGTCAAGAGTGTGGCTATAGCCATCCATGAGTTATTTCATCTTAACCCTGTTAGACATGGATTCTTCTTTCAACTGAGCCACCTCCTTCCTAGCATCCCTAAGTTGCCTGATTAATCTTTTGAATGTCTCACTGTCAGGTGGAGTAGTGACGTGGACAATCTCAATAGGATTTTTCATGGTTCCCTCTTCCTGCTGCATAGGAAATACCTTGTCTATCTCATCAAGCTTCTTGATGCCTTTGCCTTTGTCTTTCTTCTTCTGTACATGAGTTTCTTCTTTCTTCTCTACAGGATTCTTTCCAATTCCTTGGCCCTTATCTTTCTTCTTTTGTACAAGGGTTTCTTATTTCTTCTCCACAAGCTTCTTTCCAATGCCTTTGCCCTTATATTTCTTCTTCTATTGGATAGAGACTTTAGGTAGGGACTGTTCTTCAACAACCTCTTTATAAGTTGATGCTCTTGTGAAGGGATTTCTGACCTTGATGCTGGTTGTTGAAGGAGATGAGGAGAAGTGTAGCTTCTTCCCTTAATTTGTTGTAGGTTTAGTAGAACAAGGGGCTTCTTCTAACTCTGGTGGAGGAGGGGGTGAAAAATATCTTTGTGGAGAATGACAAGCTTCCTCCTCAGTTCATGTGACCTTCATGATGACCTCTGGATCTTGAACAAGAACTCTTCCCTTTCTCTTCTTGTTAGTACCTGCTTTAGCAGCACTGGTGGATGGTAAAGGGATTGCTTCCTGCGATTGAGGAGTAGCTGCTATATCCAACTTTAAGTGAGAAACAATAACAAAATGTTCCCATGAGATAGCTTTCTTACCCAGTTCTTCAGAAACTAGAATTCTAATCAATCAAGAGTGAAAGATGCTAGTATCCACATCCTTAGACTTGGATTGAATCATGTCTGACATCTTGCCTATGATCCTTAGAAAATAGTAGGGAATATTCATTTCAATTTTACCAGTAAAATGCAACAGAAGCCTTATATGGCACTGATATAATGTGTTGAACCTCCCTTCACATGTAAAGTATTTCTGAATGATCCTCAATATCTTGTCAAACTGCTCAATCAGATGATTCCTTGGCACACCTTTAGACAAATTACCAGCTTGATGTTCAGGCTTAAGGAAATCTTTGACATAGGCTGCATTCAAAGCCATGGATCTAAACCATTTTCTCACATGTGATAGGGATTCCTGTAGTAGTTGAAATAGAGGCCTCATTCACCTCAAATTCTAGATCCCCTACCTTGGTTTTCAGGCCATCAAAATGTAAGGCAAATTGCCTTGTCACCTCAGGATGAACTCTTTGCATATTTTGGCAGAAAGAGAGGCATCCCACCCTTTGAAAAACTTCTCTGGCCATGGGCTCTGTTTCAAAAAGATGCATATCCATAGGTTTGGTTCTGACCACCTTACCTCCCTTGTGTGAATTCTTCATCTGAGGAGTCTCCATATTTTAGGATAAGAGCTTCTTATGGCTATGGAGTAGTGATAACCAGGAGGACCTAAAGTCAAGGCTCAAGTGAATAGAACTTCCCTTAAAACAAACTGGTTACTAACTAGCTAAACTGGTTGTGGAAATCCCACTCTTGGATGTAGGTAGGTATGAACACTTGGAAAATGAGAGGATACCCTGTAATTTCCCTTTGAAACTGAGTAGAAACAACCCGATTTAAATGTCATATGAGGCAGGGGAGAAAAGTGTTGTTGAGTAGCGCCTCTAAGTGGCACATTGCGCATGCAAAGGATAGGACTTGCTTGGATGTTGTGAGCTTAGTAGAAATGGTGGGCGGATGTATCGAACTTCGATATGCAGGTAATGAGAATTACAAGTTTGAAAGGAGGGAAGGAAATGATAGGATAGTGTGAGGAAAAATCTCCTTCAGCTATGCGGGCCCGATAGCCAAAATTCGGAGTGTTATTTCTCCTTGAAATTTATGTGCAGAAGAGGAAAACACAGAATATCCGTGGAATAAAATCGGTTTGAAAACCTCTGCAAGATTTCAGGAAGAATTCACGAGCATCTCGGCCTCCGAATCTACCTCAAAATCAGATCTGATAGCACTGTTGTTGACTAGTCAGAACTGGGATTTTGCGTAGCGCAACAATCTTGAGTTTTTCAAAAATTACAAATCGTTATCAGAGCTCGTAAATATGAGATCTTGAAAACATCTTTTAACCAACTCCTGGTGCTAAAAACAAGGAATATGACATCAATGTTGTAATCATAAATCATGGTGGAAAATTATGAATGGGAAAGGTGCTATGGAAGCTCATGATAAGTGGGCAACGCTTCATTTCAAAAAATGATTGGATAGATAAGAAAAGGACAACAAGGTAGGGCTACGAGGGCATGAGTGAGGAAAATGGCCTATCAAATCAAACTATTCGTGGAGTGAATCAATCCTAGTGACAAGTCATGAGGGGGATTAAGTCATGAACAAAACGGTTCTAGGTACAAATTTGAATGACGATTAAAACACAAGTCATGACTCAATACTTTATTTATCAAGGGGGCCCTAACAAACACAGTTTTAAAAGGGTCAAATTAAAAAATTAAAATCTAAGGCTTAAGAAAAAATAAAAGTAAAGGCTAAAAACCCAAGGCAACTTAGTGTGATAACATTGGCTCCACTCATGCCCCCTGTGGGCTGCCAAGAATGAGTAGATTCAGTGCCTTATCCTAGGGCTATGGGGTCAGTTATTGAAACAAAAATAAAATAAAGATGATATTTACAATGGCATGCAAAGCCACTCATGGCTTAAGCAAAGTACTTTTTTAGAAAATGCCCATTTACAAAGCCACCAAAAACTTCTTCATCCTCCATATTCTGCAACTTGAAAGTTTTATTAGAGAATACCTCAAAGATTTTGAAGGGACCGATCCTTAAAGATTCAAATTTACCGTGCTTGCCTTTATCTTGCTTCGGTGCATCCCACTTGAGCACCAGATCGCCCAATTGAAAATCCTCTTTGTTCACTTTCTTATCAAATGCCTGCTTGATCTTTAGTTGATGATCATGTGCTTTATCTACAAGCTACTCCCGAGTCTGTTGCACTTGAACCAACTGCTAAATCCTTTTGATCATATGATCTAGCTCCCCTTGGTAATCTTGGAAGAATTTTGCCACAGGCAAGGAAAGCTGAGAAGGAAAAATGGCCTCAACTCCGTACACCAGCTGGAAAGGAGAAAGGCCCACAGACCTCTCTGTTGTCACTCTGTCAACCCATAAAGAAAACTTGAGTTTTGAGTCCCATGCCTTTTTGTTGTCCTCTAACAGCTTTTTAATGATCTTTATCAGGCTTTTGTTAGAGGACTCTGCAAGCCCATTCCCTTAGGGGTAGTAAGGGGTAGAGTGAACCAATGTGATCCCAAACTATTCACAGAACTGAATTAATGGTTTAGCCTTGAATGATGCAGGTTTATCAGTGAAAATTTTGTTCGAACATCCAAACCTTGCCATAATGTCTTCAAGGAAACCAATGATCACTTTGTGGGAAGCATTCCTTGTAGGGATATTTTCTATCAACTTAGTAAAGTAATATGTAGCAGTCAAGATCCATCTATGTTGACCACTGGAAGCGGGATGAATTTCCCTGATAAAATCTAGGCCCCATAGTTGAAAGGGTCCTGAAGCTACTACATGCTTTAATGGAAAAGACTTGAGCTGCTTCTTTCCAGAGAATTTTTGACATTTAACACATGCTCTGATCTTAGCACAAAAATCAGTGAACAGACTAGGCCAGAAGTACCCAGCCCTAAGAATCTTGTATGTCGTGGTTCTCCAATAATTATTCTCCCCACATAAATTATCATGAAAATCAAACATAATCTTTTGGGCTTCTTGTGGGTCTAGGCACCTCAAAAGCACTCCCAATGGGTCTTTCCAATACAAGAATTGATCAATAAGGAAGTATTTAATTAATTTGAGTTTTAAGGCTCTCACCTTATTCTTTTCCATACCATCTAGAGGCTGTAATTTCTGTAGAAAATTATAATGTCCTTGTACCAGCTGCAATCTGCCAATGTAGGGGTTACTTGAGAACCATTGTCAGTCAATTCAACCTGCTGATTTTCTTAACATGAGTTGATGAAATTTACCCCCAAGGCTGAGCAATTTGATTCAGCCAACAACTTGTCTAAACCCTGGCCTTTAACCAATTCGGTAGGCTTAATCTCAAGATCAAATTCAAGGATTTTAGCAATCCACTTGCTCATTTTTCCGTCTATATCTAGTTGAATAAGAATCTCCTTTACAGAAGTTGATGGGACATAAGTTGTGACTCTTGAATGCAACACATAAAATCTAAAATACTTGAGAGCTTTAACCAATGCATAGGCTTGCTTATCCATGATGTCATATTTTAATTCAGCATCTCTCAATGCCCTACTAAAAAAACCAATGGGCTGCTCTAAGACTTCAACGTTCTTCTGCAATAAAACAACTGCTACTGTATCAAATGAAGCGAAAGAAAAAATAAGAAAATCCTTGGAGTAGTTTGGGATGATAAGGACTGGGGATTTAGTCAAGGATTTCTTTATCTGATCAAAATAATTACAGGACTCGGTAGTCCATTTCATTTCATTACCTTTCCTCAACATGGTTGTGATATACTTGACTAACTCAACAAAATTTGACACAAACCTTCTAAAAAAATTAATTTTTCCCAAAAAGGATTGAACCTCCTTTTTGGATCTAGGTAGTGACAAGGTTTGGATAGCTTCAACCCTACTGGAATCAATCCTTACCCCTTCAAGCTAACACAATATGCCTCAATAATTTTCCCTCCATGGAAAACAATGATTTTTTTGGATTCAAAGAGAGACCAAATTTTATGCATTTCAAGAAGACCTTTTTTAAATGATCATAGTGTTCTTTATTAGATTTAGAGAACACCGTTATGTCATCTAAATATATAAGAACAAACTTGTTCTTCTCTCCAATAAATGCTATGTCCATATCTCGCTGAAAGGTCACCCCTGCATTCATCAAACCAAAGGGCACCTTGGCGTACATAAACATACCCCAAGGAGTGGTGAAGGCAGTCTTCTCTCTATCTTCTGGTAAAACATAAATATGATTATAACCAGAAAAACCATCAATCATGGACATCTTGGCTGCACCTATCACCCTTTGTAATATGTGCTCCATCTTGGGCAAAGGGTAATTATCCTTTTTATAACTTTTATTCAGATTCCAGAAATCCACACAAAGTTTGATTTCTCCATTCTTTTTTCTCACCGGGACCAATTTGGCCACCCATTCAGAATACCTCAAAGGAATAATAATTTTAGCATCTAAAATCTTTTTTACCTCCTTTTCCATGACAGGAAGCAACATAGGATTGATTTGTGTCAACTTTTGCCTGAAGGGTTTGGTCTCTTCCTTTAATGGGATCTTGTGCTCTATAATGTTGGTTTCATAAGTTCTGAGATCTTCATAAGTCCAAGCGAATACATCAAGAAATTCCTTTAACAACTCAACATATTTTTCTCTCTGCTCTCTTGATAGGCTGCTTGACAACTTGACATATTTTGGATCCTTTTCTGTGCCCAAATTGCACTCAATTATGTCAGCATCATGTGTGGATGCTTTACCCTTCATTTCCACATCATTTCCATCAAATAATATTTCCAAAGGAACTAGCCCTTTTGGAATGTGGTTTCTAGGTAGCTGCACAATATGATGATTAGCAATTTTATTAAGTAAAACATCAGCATGAGGATTAATTTCAGAATCATGATCCTGATCAATGTGTAATGCAGAAAAATCATCAACAATCTCGAGGAATTTTTTAAGTTCTAGATCATCTTCGAACACCTTCCAATATTTTACATTGTTCGGTATAGAAGGAATGTACTTGAATTCTACATCATACTTGAGTTTAGGTGGTAAGGGGATTCTGAAATTGCGTGATGATACAACCAAAGAATCAGCCGACATGTCCTTGATTGTTGATCCTGGACCATTCCCCACCCTGGGCCATTCTTCCTACACTAATCAAAGTGCACCCTGGAGAGAATGTATAAACCCAAAGGAATGACTGCCCGAACCATTTCCTCTGTTAACCACAAGAGGAAAAGACTGTCTTGTATCAACCTCCAAAACAGACCATTCCTCATGTTAACCACAATGAGAAATTTTTGTCCGGTGAGGCGGGCCAGTTTTCTTGAGTAACCCTCAAGAAGAGAGACTTCCCTAGACCACTCCCCATGTTAACCACAATGGGAAGTCGTTGTCTATGATACATCAACAATATGGACCATTTCCCATGTTAACCA
>JZKD02S2129294.1:20033-32476 GCA_000966675.3 Picea glauca
AAAGGATCTGTGCCATAGATCTAAGAGAAGTCTAACCGTTGGATTTCACTTGGAATAGACGTGGACACATGGGTGTGTACCACGTGCTAGTGGGTCGAGAAGAAAAGTGAGAGTGGTGGGACATGATGACATCATCGAGGATGACGCGGACCCTCCTGAACGTGCCACGCACCACTGTGGTTAAGGGAGACAACTGTACTATGGGCCCGAAGGGTAAGGAGATAGAAATTTCAGAAGTCGGGGATTGAAGTGACAAGAGACTTGGAGTCACTGCTTCGTGAACTCCAGGGTATCGAAGACTCAAAAACTGAAGTGACAAAATCCCGAAATCCCTACCTTGGTTGGCGACAACTGTGCTGTGGGCCCAGGGGGAGAGAGGTTGGAAGTTCGAGAGCCGTGAGTTGGAGAGGGAAGCGAGTGCGAGAACCTTCGGGGACCAAAACCCCGAAACCCAAAACCCCGAAGTCCCAAATTCCCGAAAGTTTTGAAGAAAAAAGAACTGTCGAGGATTTAACTGTTGGATCCTTGTGGACCAAAACTCCGAAACCTGAAAGTGAGTATGAGAGTCTGGTGGACCGAGACCCCAAAACCAGAAGTCCTGAAATTTGCAGAGCCAAACAGAGCTCAAAAAACTTAGTGGATTCGAAACATTTTTCTTATTCACGTTGGTTAATGAATTTTGAAGTTTTATTAAGGGTTTAAGGCCTGACAAACTTCAGTTGACTTCATGTTGTGTGTGAAGAGTTCAACGAGTGTCAGGACAATCGAGTATAGAAATGGAAGAGGTGCAGATTGCCTCCGAGTCAGAGGACGAAAAAGAAGGAAGGGATGTCAACTTGGGAGTCGAAGGATCAAAATCCAATGGGCACGAAAGAGAATTGGATAAGGAAGGAAATATGATGAAACTCATTGAAAGATTGCAGGAATATGCCCAGGATCACCGAGATGATAGCCGAAAGCTCATGAGAGTTAGGGATCAACAGGGTGAATTCAACTTAAAAATGTTGAAGAGCCTGGAAAGAATAGAAATGAAATTGGAGAAGGGGAGTGACTCAAGCAAGAGCGAGATTCACAGGACCCCTGAGAGGAAAAGAAGATCAAGAAATGTAAGGACCCATGAGAGGAGAAGAATATTGAGGAGTGGTAGCAGACATCATCGTCACTCACCAAAGCATTCCAGTAGGGAGGCACATAGTAGTTCAAGCCCATCCCCTACCCGAAAGAACAGGAGATCTGGGATGGATGAATTGAAAGGGGAGATGAATAAGATTAAGCCTCTTACATTTGATGGAGAACATAAGAAGCAAGAAGATGCCGAAACATGGTTTCTTGGCATGAGGAAATATTTCCAATTGCAGAATTATTCCTCTCATGCATAAGGAAGAATTGCGATGTATCAACTAAAAGCAAAAGCATCCATGTGGTGGGATCAGTTTGTGCAGGTGCAACACATTAGAGAGAAAGATATCACTTGGAAGGAGTTCAAGAGGTATTTCGAGAATAAATACCTAAATAAAAGATACTATTACAGAAAGATGAAGGAGTTCTTCAAACTCAAGCTAGGCAACATGACCATTGATGAATACGAATGAAGTTTCTTAGAAATACTGAAGTATGTTCCATTCATCAAGGATGAGGCTATCAAGATTCAGAGGTATCTGAGTGGATTGCCACTTTCCATTTGTGACGAGATTCAGTATGATGATCCTAAGACTATGGAAGAAACAATAAGAAGGGATAAATGCTTATATGAACAACAAAGAGAAAAGCCTACCTTTCGGAAGGCTTGGGATGACCAGAGGAAGTTTAAGAAGGAACATAGGCAGAAGGGAAACAAACCTCCCTTTTTTAGAAATATTCCTCAAGGGAATCTATCATTTAGAGAGCCAAGAACAACTGAAGTGGGGGAACAAAGGCATAGACAGACACCCATTCAGTGTTGGGGTTGTAAAGGGAACCACAAATACAACGATTGTCCCCATAAAAATGGAAAATAAAGAACTGTCCATAATGTTCAACAAGATGAAACAGTGGAGGACATGGGCAGTAGAATGCCAAGGATCTATGCGGCCCTGGACAACAAGCAAGATGAATTTCAATCGCACATGATTGAAGTGGAAGGTATGATTAACAATCGACCATTTATTATTTTAATTGATTCAGGGGCTAGCCATAGTTATGTAGATCCTAGGGTGGTGGAAAGTTTGCATTTATCAAGAAGAAAACATGAAAAGTCTTGGTTAGTGCAGTTGGCTACAGGAACCAAGAGGAAAGTCACTGAGTTGGTTAAGTCCTGTCCTATGGACATGAAAGGATTGAGCACTAAGGCTGAATTGAATATTCCACCTTTAGGCTCTTATGACTGCTTAATTGGGATCGACTAGTTGGAACAACACCATGCCCTTCTGGACTATCGTAACAAGAATTTTACATGCCTGGATGAGGAAGGGAATCATAAAACAGTCCAAGGGATTCCCAGAGCTGTGGTGGTTAGAGAAATCTCAACAATGTAGCTGAAGAAGTGCTACAAAAAAGGCTGTCAATTATTTGCAACCCATGTGGAAGAAGAATCCAGAGATGAAGTCCCAAATATTGGAGACCATGAAGTACTTATAGATTTTGAAGACGTATTTCAAGAGGTACCTGGACTACCTATGAAGAGAGACATCGATTTTTCTATAAATTTGATGCCTGGAGCAACTCCAGTGTTGAAAGCTCCTTATAGAATGAGTACGCCAGAGTTGAAAGAGTTGCAATTGCAACTTGAAGAGCTTCTAAAGAAGGGGTACATTCACCCCAGCGTGTCACCTTGGGGTGCCCCGATCCCATTTGTGAAGAAGAAGGATGGGACATTGAGGTTGTGCATTGATTTCAGACAGTTGAACAAAGTAACTGTCAAGAACAAGTATCTTCTGTCGAGGATTTACGATCTTTTCGATCAGTTGAAAGGTGAAAAAATATTTTCGAAGATAGATATCAGATCGGGATATCACCAGGTAAGAATAAAGGATGAAGACATCAACAAGACCGCCATTAGAACAAGGTATGGTCGTTACGAGTTCACAGTGGTACCATTTGGGCTGTCAAACACACCTGCTGTTTTTATGTGCTTGATGAATGGTGTGTTCAGGGACTATCTAGACAAGTTTGTCATAGTCTTCCTGGATGAAATTTTGGTGTATTCCAAGTCAGAAGTAGAGCATGAACAACACCTAAGGATGGTGCTGCAAGTGTTGAGAGAACACCATATATATGCCAAGTTGAGCAAATGATCATTTTATCAAAGGCAGATCCATTACTTGGGGCACATTATTTCAGAAGAAGGGATCGCTGTGGATCCTGAGAAGGTTGAGGCCATCAGAGAATGGTCAATGCCATGGAATGTGCGGAAGTTAGATCCTTTATGGGTCTAGCAGGCTATTAAAGAAAGTTTATAGCAGGGTTCTCAAGGATAGCTCACCATATCACTTCCTTGCAAAGGAAGGAGAAAAAGTTTCAGTGGACTGAAGAGTGTGAGAAGAGTTTCCAGTGATTGAAGCAACTATTAACCAACACTCCAATCTTGAGGATTGTAGATCCAAATATTGATTTCGTGGTGTGCACAGATGCGTGTAAGGAAGGGTTGGGAGGATTTCTCAGCCAAAATGGATTTGTAATCTGTTATGAGTCCAGGAAGCTGAAAGAGCATGAAAAGAATTATGCCACTCATGATTTGGAGTTGACAACAATCGTTCACGCTCTGAGGAAATGGAGACATTACCTCATGGGAAGGAGGTTTGAACTAAGAACAAACCATAACGGTCTGAAATACTTGTTTGATCAGCCAACCTTAAATGCTAGACAAAGTAGGTGGATGGAATTTATGTGTGAATACGACTTTGATATCAATCATATCAAAGGGAAGGAAAACAAGGTGGCTGATGCACTCAGCATAAAGGTGCATGAATTACATGCTATAGCCATTAACATGTACATGACTGATATTAAAGATAGAATTTTGGAAGCTGCAAATGCAGATTTGTAGTACAGAGACTTGGTAGCAAAGCTACAACAGAGCGAGAGACCACAGAAAGAGGGAAATTACATCTTGGGAGCTGATGGAATACTTCTATATAAAAACAAAGTGTATATACCCAATGTCTAGGAATTGAAACTTGCGATTCTAAAAGAAATGCATAACATGACTTATGCTGGACACCCTATATATCAAAAGACTGTGGTAGCAGTCAAAAGCCATTACATTTGGCCAGGTATGAAGAGAGATATCGCTGAATACATCGCTAGATGTATGGAGTGACAGAAATTTAAAGCTGAGCATAGGCACCCAGTAGGGTTGCTGCAACCTTTGCCCATTCTTGAATGGAAGTGGGAAGTGGCAACCATGGATTTTATTACAGGATTGCCCAGAATGAGCAAGCAACATGATTCGATCATGGTTGTGGTGGACAAGATTACAAAAGATGCCCATTTTATTCCACTGAAAACCACTCACAAGGCAACAGATGTTGCTGATATCTTCTTAAAAGAAGTGGCATGCTTGCACATAATTCCTAAAACGATTGTGTCTGATAGGGACCCTAAATTCACCTCGAATTTTTGGAAAGGATTGTTCAAAGGATTCATAATGAATCTAAATTTTAGTACAACATATCATCCCGAGTCTGATGGACAGACACAGAGGGTGAGCAGAGTAATAGAGGACATGTTGAGAATGTACGTGATGGACACACCATCAAGATGGGAAGACTACTTGCATTTGGTAGAATTCACCTACAATAATGGGTATCATGCATCGTTGAAGATGAACCCATTTGAAGCACTTTATGGAAGAAAGTGAAACACTCCAGTGAGCTGGGATAATCCAGCTGACATAACAGTAGTTGGGCCAGAGTTTCTCAAGGAGATGGAGGGCCAAATGATAAAAATTAAATAGAATTTGAAAGCTACCCAGGACAGGAAAAAAAGTTATGCTGATAAGAACAAAACCCATAGAGAATTCAAAGTGGGTGATCATGTTTTCCTGAAAGTGAAAACTAACAGGAGTCCCCTAAAGCTGGGAAGTTGCACCAAGTTGGCAGCTAGATTTTGTGGGCCATTTGAAATCTTGGAAAGGATTGGGCCAGTTGCATATAAGCTTGCATTACCTGCATCTATGACTGTACATAATGTGTTTCATGTTTCATTTCTTAAGAAATATATACCTGATGCTAATCATGTTAACGATTGGAATGTGATTCAGGTGGAACCAGAAGGTGTCCTGCAAGTGCATCCTGTGCACATATTGGACAAGAAAAAGAAACAGCTTCGGAATCAAGCTATAGGGCTTGCAAAGGTCCAGTGGACCTGGTACAGTCCTAAGGATGTGACATGGGAGCATGAATATGTTATGCGAGCAGAGTACCCGCATCTTTTTGAAAATTTTGAAAAGCTTGCAGATGCAGTGTAAAGTTGCACTGAGGACAGTGCATAAATAAGGGGAGGGGGATTGTAATGTCCCCAAGGCCGAGCCTTGTTGTAAATCATGTTTATAAAATGAATTGTAATTATGTTTTAAAGGCTGGTGAGCCAAGTTAATATAAGCTGGTGGGCTTATGTGATTATTAGGCCATAGAGCCTAAGTGTTGAAGGCCAAGAGCCTGATTTTGTACATGTATCTATGCAGAAAATTAATAAAATTATAAACACCGCTGCGTGTAAATCATCCACGATGAATGAGTGATGGGGGACTAAGATTCCACAGAGTGGGAAAGGGATTAGGGGCTAGAAGGTGGGAAGAGGGGATAAGTGTTGAGCCTAGGGGCTTAAGTCCTTGGGAATAATATTTTAATATTATTCCAAAAAGACCATGTGAAATATATGTTTTATCCTAAGTTCTTTTGGAATGACAAGTGACTTCCAAATGGGGAGGAACACATGTTGATGAAATGCATGTAGTTTCATGGGTGACAAGTGTTAACTCAAGTGCATGCAGTTAAAAACTGCTGAATTGAGCTGTGATGGGGGTTCCTCCTCCATTCCATTGTCGACCCTCTGAACGTGAGTCCCGTCTGACCTTTGAAAGATACCCTCGTGTAATTATGAAACCGGGGAAAAGGTCTGTGTTGATTCTTAAGGAAGCTGGTACATTCCTTGCCTGAATAGTTTGAGCCTGTGCATGGGATCTCTGTACACCTTGTGCAATCCTGAAACCAAAACTGTGAGTCTATTTCGTGATTGCTGAGCCTATTTGGGAAGCCCATGTCTGTTTTCCTAGTTGGTTGTTGTGGCCATGCAATGCTGGATTGCGCATGGCTTACTGGCCAGTGTGAGTATGTGCTTAGCCTATGTGTAACCTCTCTCCAGGTGTGGGAGATGATTGTTGTTGGAAGAGGTAGGTTGTCAGGCTTGTGAACAACTCTCTCCAGGTGAGAGAGTTTGCTGGGAAGTGGTTTCTTCCAGAGAGTGTCCAACACCAGCTTTAGGCTCTAAGACTTCCTGATCTAGCTTGTTTCTAAGACCCAGAGAGGGAGGTGTAGCACTGATGGACTGTTCTTGTGAAGGTGTATACTCTCGGGCGGAACAAGCATGTGGGGAATGAGAGTCCAGGAGTAGTGGGCGTAAGATGGAATCCTGGGAAGAATCCTTCCAGTGATTCTATGCTGTTTTCCCTGTAACCTTAGCCTAGCCTAGGATTCCTTACCTTGGGGTGGAGCTTAGTCCCAGCTCGGGGGTGACCCACTGCTGAGCTTGATGAGTAGCGTGGTCTAAGGCTGGGAGGTTCATGGAAGGCCTGCATGTGTTTGGTGGAATTACCACCGTTTCAAAGATAAGTACTAGACGATGTTTTAATTATGTTTTTCATATCTATGTATTTATATTTATCATGTATTCTGATGTGCATATGAATTAATGTTAATTCCATGGATTATTTATGTCAGCAGTAATTTTGTCCCAACTTTGAGTTTAAATGTGTTTAACTTGTTTTAAATGCATGTTATTAATTAAGCATAAAATGATGTTGTTCCAAAAAGTAGCATTTTCTCGACCAGTGGGTTGGATGACGGCCGAGGGAGCGTTACAGAATGCTATCAGAGCCATGGTTTCGACGCTGAGCCTGGATGGGCCAGATAAGTGGTCTTGGATTGAATTTTCTTTGAGAAGAAATTTTGTCGGGAGGGCCAATTTCAAACCTTGGAATGTTCCTGAGTGTCAAGGAGTCACTTGACTGTGTTACAAAGCTTAGGAGGTTTAGCGGTATTTTAGAATCCGCAGCCGATGTGGTATATGGCCACCGAGAGAGAGAGAGAGAGAGAGAGAGAGAGAGAGAGAGTTCAACGCATGAGGTGTTGGAGCCGTAGGATCTGTTCGGGAGGAAAGGAGAACCCTCATGACCATCAAATCTGAAGAACATGCACAGGGATTAAAACCCTTTGGATTTTCACAGGAACGTGGAAATTGCGGTACGTGAAATCTCGAAACAATCTACACCGTAGATCGTAGGAGAGGAACTTGACCGTCATATCAAGTAGATTAATAGACCGTAATTTCGTTAAGTGGTGGGAAAATATGGGTGGCCAGAATTTGCGTGCCTAGATCTATGGCCAAGGTTCCATTCCGGACCCCCGTCGTCGTTCTACCTTTAACAAGGGGAGGGGGTCCGAAATTGAGCGTGCAGGTTTCAAAGGCTTAGATTGGGGTGCTCGGATCTATGGACAAGATTGGATTCCAGCCCCCCTTTTCCTTTCTACCTTTAATAAAGGGGGGGGGGGGTTTCGGAATGGGTGACTTGTGTGGGTCCCCCGAAACATTGAAAGGATCTGCGTCGTAGATCTGAGAGAAGTCTAACCGTTGGATTTCACTTGGAATGGACGTGGACACATGGGTGTGTACCATGTTCCAGTGGGTTGAGAAGAAAAGCGAGAGTGGTGGGACATGATGACATCACTAAGGGTGACGTGGACCCTCCTGAATGTGCCACGCACCACTGTGGTTAAGGGCGACCACTGTACTGTGTTCCCGGAGGGTAAGGAGATAGAAATTTTGGAAGTCAGGGATTGAAGTGACAAGAGACTTGGAGTCACTGCTTCGTGAACTCTCGGGTACTGAAGACTCAAAATCCTAAAATCCCTACCTTGGTTGGCGACAACTATGCTGTGGGCCCAGGGGGAGAGAGGTTGGAAGTTCGGGAGCTGCGAGTTGGAGAGGGAAGCGAGTGTGAGAAACTCCGGGGACCAAAACCTTGAAACCCGAAACCATGAAGTCCCAAAGTCTCAAAATTTTTGAAGACAAAAGAACCGTCGAGGATTTAACTATTGGATCCTCGTGGACCAAAACCCTGAAACCTGAAAGATAGTATGAGAGTCTCATGGACTGAGACCCCGAAACCAGAAGTCCTAAAATTTGCAGAGCCAAACAGAGCTCAGAAAATTTAGTGGATTCGAAATGTTTTTCTTATTCACGTTGGTTTATGAATGTTGAAGTTTTATTAAGGGTTTAAGGCCTGACAAACTTCGATTGACTACACATTGTGTGTGCAGAGTTCAACGAGTGTTAGGACAATCAAGTATAGAAATGGAAGAGGTGAAAATTGCCTCTGAATCAGAGGATGAAAGAGAAGGAAGGGATGTCAACCTGGGAGTGGAAGGATCAAACTCCAATGGGCACAGAAGAGAATTGGATAAGGAAGGGCATATGATGAAACTCATTGAAAGATTGCAGAAAGATTCCCAGGCTCGCCGAGCTGATAGCCAAAAGCTCATGAGAGTTAGGGATCAACAGAGTGAATTCAACTTAAAAATGTTGAAGAGATTGGAAAGAATATAAAGGAAATTAGAGAAGGGGAGTGACTCAATCAAGATAGAGAGTCGCAGGACCCTGGAGAGGAAAAGAAGATCAAGAAATGTCAGGACCCCTGAGAGGAGAAGAAGATCGAGGAGTGGTAGCAGACATCATCATCGATCACCAAAGAATTCCAGTAGGGAGGCACATAGTAGTTCAATCCCATCCCCTACCCAAAAGAACAGGAGATCTGGGATGGATGATTTGAAAGGGGGGATAAATACGATTAAGCCTCCTACATTTGATGGAGAACATAAGATTAAGCCTCCTACATTTGATCTTCCATCCCCTCTCCCTTTTACGGACGACTCCCACAACTCTTCAAGTCCAGGTTTTCTCACTTTCTACACAATGTCATCACCAACAAAAGAAACTATGATGTATTTTGGCTGTACGTATGCTCCTAACCTCACACATTAGGGGGAATCTGTTATCACTGAAAAATGGCTCACTACAAATACAAACAATGGATGAATAAATAATTAACAAAAACACAACATACTACCATTATTCATGGAAGGATTACACTCAGTTTGGAAAGGCAATGATAAAAACTATGTAAAAGTGGTTCTCGAAATCTGTGCACATTCAGCCAAATCCACACACACACATCCGGGAAGGATGATACGATGTACGATGCGCATAGCGCATGGCTGACAGTCGAAAGACCCACACAGACACTGAAAGGATGCATTGCTGAGTTTGGTCGAGTTTAAACCATTTTTGGGATGAAGGAATCTCCCCCAGACCCAAAATATCCCCCAAATTTCACCTTGGGATAACTAAAAAGGATGGTAGGTACCTCCAAAGGCCTCCCATTCACATTTGGAACTAGTTAAGAAAAATCTTCCCATCCTCCTATAAATAAAGGGCCATTGTATGCAAAAAAAGAAGAAGCATTTGAGTATTGTTATACTGCTCATTTATAGCTTTGGGAAGCCATCTTCCTCTTAGAAGGCTTTGGGCATCCATACCAAGTGTTATAGCTCTCTACTCTTGAGTATTCTATCACTCTTTTCTTAACCATTTTTTTTGTTAGCCATTGAAAGTAGAAAGAAGAATTTGTACTTGGGGACTCAAGAGCCTTCCCAAGGAGGAAGAGGGGACTCATAAGTTCCCATATTTCTCCAAGGATTATCAATTCAAAGATCAATTTACTTGGTATATCTCTCTTGTGTTTTCTTTGTGCATTCATTTCAAATTATTGTTTGCTTAGTTTATATTTTTTTCATTGTTGTTTATTTCTTGTCTCTTTATGTTAGTTGAGCCACTAACCAACTAAATCTATGCTGTGCCTTCTGGATATCCTAACCAGATAGTTAAGGGACCTCTTTTTGCTCACCCTTGTGCCAAAAGGAACCCAACACTTAGTGAAATAAGAAAGAAAGAGAATGAAACTTTCGAAGAGTTTGATATTATATTTGGGAAGTTGCCTCAACAAATTACTAGAAATATTTTCCCCATAAGAGAACATCTTCTTTTCCTCTATACCATTTCCTTTCTGGGACATTTTGGGTTCATGCTCAAAGACAAGCTCCCAAAGATTATTGAAGAAAATTGAGAATTATTTGTGAGGATTGAGGCTAATATTTCCTCCTTTAAAGTTAAAAATTTCTATGCACTAAGGACCAAATCCGATAACAATAAAATAACATTGCATAATACCAAGCCAACCCAAGAGATAAGCACTCCATGGGCCCACATGATAGGAGAAAAAATAAACAACCTCACTCAAAACCAAACCTTGATGATGAACAAGATTACAAACTTGGAAAGGGTATAAAAATGAAACATGATTCCTCCTTCTAGGGGTCAAACCCAAAGGTAGACCCAATCATGGAGACCTAGGCCTACACATGAGAAAAGAGTACCTAATACCTTTGATCCTACTATTGTTATAGACCAATAAAAGACTCCTTGATTTTTTCCTTGTGAGGATGCACATTGGGAACATGAGTTCCCAAGGAATAATGATTGGGGACCTGGCCACATGAATTTTCTTGATACCTTGGACTCTATCTTCACTATATCTTCCCAACAACATTTAAATGTGACCCAAGAACAACTTGAGGAAGGAAAGAAAGAGGATTCTAGGAGGGATAGGATGGAAATTTTGAGCCAAATGGACGAGGAATAAAGAGAGAGGCTTAGGAATAAAGAGATGCAAGTTTATGATAGACAAAATAATGTTCTTTAAGGCCCTCTCAGTGACCTTATATTTCCTTGGTTAGGACCACCTACACCACCCAAAGATAATATTCCTCCTCAAACAAAATTTCCAAGGAATAATGAAATAGAATTGAATATTAACATAAGTAGTATCTTGGAAAAGGTAAATGTACTGGTACCTCTCATAGAGATGATTAAGATTCCTTTAATGAGAAATAAATTTAAGAGATTACTTAGGGTACAAGGAGAACCTGGAGACCCCCCTATATTGATACAAGTGAACCAATGTAGAAGATACTGTGAATACCATCCACCTTTCTTCATTTCCCTATATTTAAATAATAAATGGATCCACAACTATATGCTGGACTTTGGGGCATATGAAAACATAATGAATTTAATAGTGATGAGACAATTGGGCCTGGAAATCATGAGACCTTATGGGAGTGTTTTTGGAATTGATTCCAAAACTATTAGTGCATATGGTTTGATAGAAAACTTAGAAGTTCTCCTTGCAAGATACCCCGAAACAGTTTTTGTGATGGCCATTGTAGTTGTTGATATACCCGAAATTAAGGGGATGTTTTTATCTAGGAAGTGGGGTGCAACATTGGGTGGTACCTTACATATGGACTTTGCTTATGCTACTATACTCGTGGGAAATTAAGTACATGTTTTTATATATAACCAAACAAGGAAAGAAACCCATTTTGAATATGTTGATAGTGACCTTGAAGATGATATCCCCCTAGAAGAAGACCAACTTGAATATTCCCCTCTTGAATTTGACTCAGATGATCTTCCTTTCACCCAAGAAGATGATATTGGCCATATAGTATGATGGTTTATTATCAAAAGCAACTCAACAAATACAACGAAAAAGTTGTGAGCTCCATCACAACATTGAAGAAAGGTGATAAATAACAATTAAGTAAAAATATCCAAGACGATATTCTTACAACAAAGTCCCACCCCCCTCCCTTGAAGCAAGAAATAAATCCAAGTCAATAAAATATTTATCTCAAGGAGGAGGATTATAAATAAGGAAATATGGTAATAATGTGGGAGAAGAGGAAGGGCCAACCCAATACATGCAAAAAGTGTGATAAATTATGGTTATGCCCCTACAATATTGAAAATAAGTCCGTCGATGATTTCTAATATATATCCACACTAGAGGGAAGGCAATTGCCACTACCCATTAGTGGTTCCATTCTCAAATCCCATATTGGGGAGGATACTTGCTGATTATATCTTAGATTAGGTAGTGTAGGTAGGTCATTTGCATCCTACATTTTCATTTGTATATATGTTTGCATCATGCATCCATGTTAGTATAACTTTGCATGATATTGCATTTGAAAATAAATTACATTATCATTTGTATATCATGCATCCATGTTAGGAACTTGAATTATTTATCATTACTTTATCATGTATAGTTGTAGTGAAATTTT
>JZKD02S2129294.1:47540-67149 GCA_000966675.3 Picea glauca
CATTCAATGACCACATTCCCATATATTAAATGACTTCCACTAATAACACATAACTACATTCCCATTGGGTACCTCCCTAGGTACCCCATATTACCTCCCTAGGTATACCACATAGTGTTATTCATGATGCATCCACATGGAAGTGAAACTCTTTCTACCAATATGGGAATACTAGAATGGGCGCAATTACTAAATTCTGTTTCAATACATCCAGACCCTTCTGACAGTCTCCGTTCCACTAAAAATTAGCTTCTTTCTTCAATAAATTCTCCATTGGGGCTGTAATCTGCGCATAACCTTTAACAAATTTCCGGTAGTAACTTGTATGACCCAATGTTATTATCAATTGTCGCATTGATTTAGATGGTGGTAAATTAAAAATTTCTATTATCTTGGCTAGATCAACTAACAAAACTTTGCAATGTGTTTCATTGCATACTACATGGCCTAACAATATCCCGAGCAGTGCGTCGAAAATACATTTATTCAAATTTTATGAAATATGACATTTTCTACATCGATCAAACATCAACCTTAAATTTTCTATGTGATATTTCAATAGGCTAAAGACAATCCAATCATCTAGGTATACTTCAAGAAACTGATGAATAAACTCAAATTCTATGACAACCACTCTGTAAAATACGTCAGGTGCATTCTTTAACCCAAATGACATCACTGTGTACTGGTAGCTTCCCCACTCCATCACAAATGTTGTCTTGTGTATGTCTTCTGGCATAATAATTATCTGATGGTATCCAAAAAATCCATTCGTGAACGAATATGCCTCCTGTCCTCCTACATTCTTTAATACCTTATCCATGAATGGTGTTGGAAATGGATCATGTAGGCATGCATCATTCAACTCGATATATGCAAATCCTTATTCCTCCTTTTTTCTTATCTTTTACTACCATTGGACTTATCCATTCTAATTTTGTGACAGGCTCAATTATACCAACTTCTATCATCCTATCAAGTTATGTTTTCACTTTTTCCTTGTATTTTGGATTTATCGTGGAAGGCCTCTATCAAACTGGTTTAACATATGGTTTCAGTGGAATATTCATCTCACCCAATTCTCCAACCATCCCCTTTATCTTTGAAAAGGTGGTTGGAAAAATATCTTGATATTCACACAATAATTCTGCAATATTTTCTACTGTCTCATCATTCCATTAATCCCCAATGTTTGCAAACTTTGGATTCTCCTCTGTGCCAATGTTCAATTTTCTAACTCTTAAGGTCTTCTTGTATGCATCATATTCAACTGTTGGACCTTCTATGTCACACTCCCCTTCACTTTTTGGTACCTGTACATTTCTTGGGTCTTCTTCATCTTTGTCATCCTCGGTAATGTTATAACATTCCAATAATTCATGTGCTATCATAGACTCTATGTGTGCACTATATTTAGGTACTAATTGTAATTGTCTTTCTTTGATTAATTTTTTCCTTTTAATGACTTGTAATACTGCATCAACTGAAGGTGAATCAACTTCAAAAGTAAATGTTACCTTAAATTTTTGGATGAACTCCTTCCAGTTTGCCATTCCCCTACGTACTTCTAGTGATGAGTACCAATTCCTAGGAACTATCTTCAACGTATTTATGAACATGTGCATCCATTACTACTTCGACACTTGCTTCCAATATGTCATACATCGTTCCACATGGTCTTTCATATTTCTCATGCCTGTATACTTGTGCATATTACCCTTTGTCCCAAACTTGATTTGCATCATCCTTTTTCATTGTTACCAATCCTATATCCCTTCCTTGTGGGTTTCCCACCGTCTCGCTAGGGTTGCTCTCAATGCAACCTCTAATGATAACAATATTTGTTGTTTAGGTATCTACAACTCAAATTCGTTAACAAAAGAACTTATCGAAGTTAATCCGTCGAATTTTGGCATATCACGTATCTATGTTCTGATCCAATGCAAAGAGAAAGTAATGTGTGAACACCTTCTGGTTGATGCTTCATGCAATCAATGCTACTGATGTTTAAGTCCTTCCTCCAAGTCTGATGCACAATATATTATGCTTCTCCAACTAAGCACACCATATTCAGTGGGATTGATGTAGTCATCCATGCATGCTGTCATATTATATAAGTTATCAATTTCCTTTCTTGCGGGCTCCACATATCTTCTTGCCTTCGTGGGGTCCAATGGAATAGTGAATTTTAAGCCTCCTTAAAAATCATCTCTCTTTTCTTTAGGTTGATAATATCCTGATTGTCGAAGGCCCAATCCAGTACAAGAAAAGTGGGATACGAGTGACCGTTATCCACAACATTGATGACTTCAAAGTTAGCAACACTATGCACTCCATCTATGTTCACAGGTACTCCTACTAGTCTCTTATATTATGATAGTTATCCAACCTCAATTGGACAATCGACCATACTAGCTTTGGTCTCCCTATAATTTCCCACATCTATCTTGGGAGAACATTGATGTTTGATCCTAAGTCCAAGATGATATTATCCATGTCATATACTCCTATATGTGCACTTAATATAAATTCTTTTTCTGTCCTCTTCCTGCGCAGGACTTGGTTCATTGCTTTCTGTGTTGTAGGTGCTTCTTTTTCGGGTGTAAATTGATCAATTATCCTACACAGTGTATTCAACACTGTCTCATCCTGCATCAATTCTAAACAACTTTTCATAAATTACTTAAAATTATTTTCCTTCTCGTCTGTTCTATCTAGAATAATGTGATCATACACCAATGACATATCATATACGGGTGGTGTCTTTGACGTTGAAGCTATCTAGTCTGGTCCTAGTATTTCTTTTCTTGTTTGCTGATAAGTCTCCTTTTCTTCCTATGGGTTGAATGCTGTCATGGGATCAATTTATTTTCTTATCCAATGTTCTAATCCCTTTCTTTTCTCTGTCGCATCTGGTCCGGTTCTCGTCCCACCACATGTAACAACTTCTACTTTAGGCTGATCATCGTGTTTTTTCATCGAATAACATCTGTAGGTTCTGGTTTTGGTTTTGATGTTGGTTTTGATTCCCTCTCGCCTTCCAATTTTATATCAATTTAGGAGAATCTTCTATTGTAGGATCCAAGGCCCTGAAATACATACATATCGTGCAAGTATTTGGGAAGTCTCTTGCTAAATGTCCCAGTTGATTGCAGTTGTAACAAATTATCGATCCTCTGCCTTCTCAACCAAATTCACCACATCCTCGACCTATGAAAAAAATTCCACATCCACCATGATTAAATCTTCTTGGAGTGTTATATTGTGGGATTCCTCCTTCTTCTACTAAATTTTCCTCCTGAATTCTGTAGGCATCCGAAGTGCACTCTTGCATCAAGTCGGATGTGCAAAAGGCTTTCTCATCGTGTCCTACCAATTTGCAAAAATTATAGAATAAATTTCTCAAGGTGCTCTAATATTTATGTAGTAGGGGAAAAACAGCCGAATGATGCCCCCATGTCTTACATATCTCACAGTACCCTAACCCTCCTGCTAATGGATTCAATGCTCCCGTGGCCATATACTACATGAAGATTGGACACTCTTCCTTTCGATGTCCTTCTGTCTTACATGCTATACACCAAACATGTTTGCACTTCTTCTTTTACTTTGTTATCTTTGATAATTGAATCCTCAATGTAGCCAACAATTACTCTACATGCACCATACCTACACCATCTCCTATAGAAGATGCTTCTAATTTCATCACGATTTCCAACGCTTTAGGCTGTGACATGACCTTCTACTGTGTTAACGAACATCGAATGTGTGGAAATAGTCTTGCTATAAAACATTCTTGGTGCTGTTAATAAGGAATTTGAAAGTTTAACCTACCCATTACATCTTTAAATATCTGGTTGAAATTTGACATTGTCTCACTATGTACTTGCTTAATTTCCTTTAGTTCTGTATTATTTTGAGATTTGGATTTTGACTTCCTAATTCCTTTAGCAATGCTTATCTAATTTCTACCAAAATTCTGACTGTTCAGTCAGTGTAGTTGTATGAAACTTTATAGACCACAATAGTTCTATGCCCATGAATTTCTTCGCCAACTACATGATTTCTCATCGTCTCTTCCTGGACATTTTTCGTAGTCCATATTGCATCACATACAAATAGGTGCTTCTCATGGTCCTCTAACCATGTTCCCTGAAACTCAGGAATTCTCAACGTATGATCTACCCATGCCATTGTATTAGGTGTTGTATTTACCTTTGGTGATGCTGATTGACTCTAGTTTGCTGTGCTATTCTCGCTATTCTGACTTTTTCTCTGACTTCCTCCACTTATTACAATTGATCTTGAATAAGCCTCGGTTCCTTCTTCAATTCTTAATGATGCACACAAGGTCGTAGGTTTGACGCATATTCTGATCTGAGATGGACTTATTATATTGGGTAGTATTGAGGATATATTTCTTTCCTTTTCCTTTCTTTGTATGGTGTGATCTAAAGTTCTACTTAGGGGTCACTTCCCTCGAATTATTTGTGCTGCTCTCCTTTTCCAGCCATAGTCTCCTTATTACTAAATCTAAACCTTTTCCCATAGCATAGTATTCCAATCTCTCTGCCTAATTCAATGTCTTCTCTTAGAATTCTCATCCCATCCACTTCTTACTCATCCTTCCTACTCTCAGACCATCCTCCGATCATCCTCCAGTCCCCATATGTGCACGAAGGTGGTTAGTTATAAGAACCCATCATCATGACTTCTTTTCGCACAGTAAAATATTTATCCAAGTAGATAATGTGCTGAAATATATTCCACACGGACCTTTGAAAAAGTCCCTCTACAGACACTATAAGAATTGGGACAATCTACTGCAAATTATGTAATATAACCCCCCAATATATTGTTTAAACATAAATCTAATACATGAGAAACCTTATTACTTATCGTATTGAGTTGTCTTATTAGTTCTAGAGTCCATTTTCTCATGTCTTCATTTCTGTATCTCCCAACGTTCTCCACTAACCTTCCTAACCACTCATTCAATATAATTGGAAATTCACCAAAGAAAATTTCATACAGATCTGTGAAAACATACCTTTGTAACCACTATTCATCATTGATCATAGGGTTTCTATTCTATTCTTTGGAAAATCTTCACTACTTGTTTTCCAACCATTCTTCAATTTCTTCTCTATTCGACCTCCAAAACATTCCCCTCAATTATAGTTCCTGGTCCAGGAAACAAGATCATTTGTTAGTGCGCAGGGGGTAGACCTGAGGTTAATCATTCAAATACCAACAAAACCCTTATATACCGACCCTTTCAACATCACCTATAGAGAAAGTGAATTCTCACCCAAGAAATCTAGAGGGGCTGCAGGAACCAAGGTTCTGCAGTGCTAAGAGGAAGTGAGGCATCATTCAGACCCTTTACTTGCGTAGTTCTCATATATAATAGTTACTTTGTTTTAAAACATAATATACATGTAACATTAAAATATGATATATGATCCATTCATTCAGCATAAAATAGAAAGAAACATAAATTGAAAACACACTATAACACACAGATTTAGGTGGTTCACCCAACTTGGGCTGCACCCACAACGACTGGCTTCTTATATTATTCATTAATAATTTTCTTACAACTGCGCACAATGGTACAAAATATGCAACAATAATATCATCCAAAACCTACCTAACTGTTCTGTTGCAGTGTGAGTTCACTCCTTAGACCGACTACATATTTCTTCCTTTGCTCAACTTCGTTACCCTAGAAAGCATTTGCAACTTATATGCACTATCAAATTCTCACTCATGCATCCCTTCCTACTATTTTCTTTCTTACATATTCATACATAACAATAGGGATAATCCAATTATAAAAGTGGAAAAAGTGTTCCTTAAAACCTGTTACAAAAGTGGAAAAAGTGTCCACAAACCCTACGATTTATAACCGTTTTCCGCCTTCTACATGCTGCTCTGTCGCACATCCTTTTATCGCGCTCTTTGACTCCTTGAACTTTGCTTACATCATGTGATTTGGTCCATATTCTAACTTCCTTTTACCATTTGATCTCCTTCTGGCGCAAATCTCAGATCTTATCCAAAATGCCTCTCCAACACACACCTAATAGGGTTAGATTAAGGCCCTCCCATATTCAAACTTTATAACTTTCATAAAGTCCTGAGCTAGTGTGAAATTTGAAGGGGATACTGATGTGAATTCTTCATGTGGCTTATATCTTAGGTAACAACATACTTTGCATGATTGTTGGAGCAAGAATTTTTGGGAGTAAGTGCAACAAGTGAGGCAGATTGGGCCAAAGGGAACAACGCACGTCGAAAAAGAAGGAAGACCAATGCGACAAAGGGTAAAGGAAGCAGTGCATGACATGATTTGCGTAAATCCAATGCATATGTGGACAAACCTAGCCATGTTAGGGTTAGGGTGTTGGAGTCATATTGTAAGGTTTAACCCAATTTTGTAGTATAAATAGAAGATGTATGAGGTAGGTTGAGGTATCTAGTTTTGTGTCTTTGATATTATTTGTTTGGTGTGAAGAACCTATTTTGGAGTCCTTTTTGATTATGAATATTTGTTGAGAGTTGTGGAGCTTAGATGGAGTCAAGCTGGAGACGTATTTGAGGGTCAGGTCACAAGCTGTGAAGCTTGGTGTGATGGTTGTATGCCTCACTACTCTCTACTATTCTATGATGTAATGTACACAATGCCATTGTGATGCAAAAGAAGAAATAAAATAATATCTTTGTGGATGTAGCCCCATGGGGGTGAACCATGGTAAAAACCCTGTATTGCAAATGTGTCTGAATGCTTTGTTATTTCTTCAATTATGGTTAAATGGTTAGATGAATGACTGGTTAAAATTACATTTCACATTAGGAATATGTATGCATAATGAATATTATAAATGAATGAAATAGTATATCTAATGCGTGGTATGATAGAATGCATGGTTGAATAGAAATAGAAGTAAAAAGAACAACCCCAATCCCTTCCATGACTGTAGACACCTGCGTCTTGCAGTCACCTATAAACCATCTTGGGTGAGATTGTGCTATGAATTTTGTGCACACTATAGCCTTTTGGTTTACCATAAGGGCCGATGGTGAAAATGGTTTTGTTGGAGGACTAAGGTAGAAGCTGGGTCAGCCCATATATCCAACAAATGGTTCCGTTGCTAGCTAGAACTCATAAGGAGAGACAGGAAGGGGTTTGGTGAAGAATATGCAGTGGTAGAAAGGGATGTTCAGGCCATGGAATTCTATGAAGAAAGAGATTGAGAGATGGTTGGAAACAAAGCAGTTGGAGTTCATGCAGAAAGATAATAAGGGCTCTAGGTACACACCGCACCAGTACTTATAGAGGTATGTGTTTACTTATTTTCATGAAGCATATTTCTATTATTTTCCAGAGTTATTATAGGAGTGAATATTGACATTGAAGGATACCCACTCGACTAATCGGATCAAGCCAGTAGAGTAGACTGCTAAAAATATTGTGCGGTTGGAAAGTGTTAATAAGAAATTCACGCGCATAGTGGATTTCTGGTTAGACAATATTACTGTGGGATTTATCACTGAGTTTGCAGTAGATACAACGAAGTCATATACTACTGTAGAGCATGATTTATTGAAGGGACCTAGATGGAGGTAAATTATGTATCTTTACACTATTATCAAGATCTTATTACATGATAAAGGTATGATGACCATGGAATCAAACAACTATATCACTCCACGTGCATGGGGTAGTTGGGGGAAGCACTAAGGAGGATCTGAGAAATGGAGAAGGCTCTAGAGAGTAGAAAGAAGAAGGAAGCAATGGACCCCATCATGATGGATGATGAAAATACCAGGGAAATAATAAGGAGTGTAGGTGTGATTCCCAATAGATGACCCTACCAATATAGGATGAATAACAAGAAGAGAGCAGTAGCGAAGCAAGAGGGATTGGACATCGATGAGGAAGAGGTAGAGGATCTCCATGCCATGGGGAATATTGAGGATATATTGCACACCACATATGAGAGGAAAACTAGAGGTCATGGGTCCATCGTAGTAGAAGGATCTCCATTCTAGATCTAAATTAGTGTGGAACCCACAACCCCATGTGAGACTATGACAAATGAAGAAGAAAAATAGGTTAACCAACAAGTGATTAGTGGTAGAAGAATTTTTTCAGGACGTGGGTCTAGTAGCATAAGTGGAAGTTCAACAAGTAGCAGTAAATTATCTACACCACGTGGAGGTGGTAGTTCAATACATTTCACAATGGCAGGACAAGATCCAACTATTAGGTTAATAGAGTTCCAAGGGGATGGATCATATTATAGAGAAAAACATTTGTTCATATGTGAGAAGATATGGGAAACACAACAGATTACAAACGAGGATACAAAGGTTGCGCAGTTGGAAATCACATTTAGAGACCGGAAATTATATTGGTACATGGGTCTCTCAACAAATAATCCAACGAGAACACCTACGACTGTAGAAAATGTGAAGAGGCAGTTAATAAATGAATTTCAGAAGCCAAGTTCAGAAGACCAGTTTATGAATGAAATGATAGAGATCAAGCATAAACTAGGAGAATCAGTTTGGGAAGTGGAACAAAAGTTAAAAAGGCTAAAAGGTAAGTTAAAGTACACTATTACTGATACACAACATAGACATTTGTTTGTTAATTATTTATTTCCACACTTGAAGTATCCTTTGAGACAAAATAAATTCCAAAGTCAAGGTGAGTCTCTACATGCAACCTTACAGCTAGAAGAAAACCAGTGCAAGCATACAAATCCAGCTATGGAAGAGATGAACTAAGATCTGAAGAACTTTACATTCCAGTTGAATCAGAATAAATTAAAGGAGAAAAGAGAAGATGTTTGGTGTACAATGTGCAGGACAAACATTCACCACAAGGATGAGTGTCCATTATTTGCGTAGTATATTGGAGTGGGTTTTCTAAACCCTTTAGCTTCAGGAGAACCATGTGTGATATTTGAAAAAAACATGGGAATGATCCTTATCATTTCCCCCTGATGCAGAAGTACTAGACAATACCGAAGAGTACATTTTGTAACTTTTGTAAGTCAGTTGGACATGAAGAAAAGGAATTTAGAACCTTAGAGATGATGAAATAAAGGAATATAGATACATATAGGGTGCAACATGAACATGTATCAGGAAAATCTATGCAACATCCACAGTATAAAAACGTGCAACAAACACAATATAATCTTGTGGATTAGTTTGTAGCACACCACAGTCTAATGCATAAAAGTTTTAAGAAAAACAATAGTATAATTCTGCACAGCAGTGCACAACATCACTTCCATACAATAACACAAAGCCGCAGTATAATCAAGGACCACAGTATAACACACCACGTGAAGATAATCAAGGAAATGAAGGAGGATTCATAGGAGGAGGCCGTGGAGGAAGAGGATTTGGAGGAGGTCGCGGATCAATAGTCTTCCATAACTGTGAGAAACTAGGGAACTATGCAAGAGATTGCCCACAACCACCTGCGATATGTATGTATTGTCACACAATAGACCATGAAACAAAATACTGTGCAACACTCTTGATAAAAATACAAGACAAGAGGAACCAGACCAATCAGAACATGCAATGGATCGTGGTTGAAAAAATATAAGAGGACATGAAGAATATTAACATAGTTACTAGAGGTGGATCTAAGACAAGGGAATATGCAACCAAGAAGGATCAAGATCAGTACCAGTGGACCAAGAAGAATACAATGCCTAAATAGAAGTTTGAAGCATGCAAAGAGAAAGAGATATTTAAAGAAGATCAGAAGGAGATTATGAAAGAAAAAATTGTGTCTACTTCAGAAATGAATGTAGTAGATGAGATACTAGTCCATGACATGTTTTCATTATTTGATCAGACCAATCAAGAGCAGTCTTCATAATAAGTAACTTAAGAAACTTTTTGGGGGATTGTGTCAAATTGCTGAGTGATAAAAATTCCTTACAAGTACTGCATAATTTTTTAGAAAAGTGTAATCCTGGGGAAGAAGGGGTAAAAAAAGTAAACCAGGTCCGTAAGAAGAGAATAACCAGTAGCTAATTAAGACTAAATGCCAACATAGGATATTTCAATATGGGGGATATTATATTAGACTTAGGAGCTGAAGTCAATGTTCTACCAAGGAAGACTTGGGAAGCTATGGGAGAACCTCAACTCGAATATTCACCTATTCAATTGAAATTGAAAAATCAACATAGAGTGATGCCAATTGGTAGGTTGAATGGGATTCCAATAGATCTAGATGGTGTGCACACCATGGCTGATTTTGAAGTCATTGAAATGGTGGACAATACTTTTCCATATCCAACATTGTTGGGTCTGGATTGAGATTTTTATAACCAACATATTATCAATTTGAAGAAAATAAAGATGATCTTTGAATCATGAGAGTACAAATTTATTTCTCCATTGGATCCCTCAGAAGGAGGCAGGTATGTGGAACCTACGACAGATAATATTCTTATAGAAGATGTGAATCAAATATACAAAAATACCATGTGCAAAGAGGATTATATCAACCCAACTGTAGATGGTATGCTAATTTGGAGGAGTATTATTTCTTGTGCTTCAAACTATGACACAAGACTGGAAATCTGGAAGCAACAACTACATGCATTATCTACCAAGAGGTGTGCCATAATGACACACGGGCCAAGATGGGTTGGTACAAAGGTAATATAACCTCTTACTTTTTATGGTTTGAATGATTTAGAAGACTTTTTAATGAAGTATGAGTTAGAGGTTATGGAAAATTAGATATTACCAATATTAGATATTGCTTTAAAAGCTAGACCTGCAATATGGTGGGGGTAAACACAAGTTAAATATCAACAATTGGTTTCAGTGCAAACTATCACTGCACATCATATTTGGCACATAACAAGAACATAGATATGAGGATAAATATGAGGGATTTGGACAACCTCAAGAACATGTAGAGAAGTGCATAGTTCAATGGAGATTAGTACCACCAGAAGAATGACCACACCATTTTATTCACACACTAGAAGGAATTCCGAAGAACTGGTACACATAACAAGAACAACACAAATAAACTGTTAACTGGGAAGAGATACAACAAATATTTGTAGTTACATTTTCCTTTGAGCATGACATACCAAATATTGATACAACATTGAAAGTGGTAAGAGACAGGATATTCAAAGAACCAAAATTTGAAATTTTCCCAGCATATCAAAAGTAGACTAAACAAATAGTGAAACAACTATGACACTGTTATCATGTCACAAAAGAAGAAGATCTAGCAGAAGATAATCCACACAACATGGAGATCCCAAGGTGAAAGGGAAGTAGAAGGTCCCCAGATAGATTCAAAATATTATGCTACACCATTAAAGATAAATAGGGTAAACATTGGAACTACAGAAAACCCAAAGATGGCCAATATTGGAGATTATTGGGATAATCAGACAATAGAAATGATCACAAAATTATTGGTCGAATACAATGACTTATTCCCAACAACATTCTCAAATATGAAGGGGTTACAAGAAGAGCTAGGAGAGATGAAGATCCCTTTGAATCTAGAAGAAAGACCTATCCAACATAGACCTTACAAATTGAATCCAATACACTGATATAATTCAAAATGCCACTTCTGTGCATCCTTGATGTTGGCCCACTTATTCATACATCTGCCAACCCATTTTGATGGATTTATTCTCAAAAAACAAATTTTTTCTTGGAATACGTGCCCTGTTGCATAGGAAGAGTGCGTACATACGCTAGCTACATAACTGAAATCCCGCGTACATACACTTGCTGCACTACTAAAAGCACACATGCACTCTAAAAAGTGACAAAATAATATAAAATTCATGCTTTTCGGTGGAGTTTATGGGCTATCTTAGGTTTTACAACCATCTTACCTCCTATATCCCTTCTAAAAACGAATTAACCATCATTTTCTCATATAAATAGGGCCCTAGGGGGTCATTTGGATATATCAAACTAGAGGCAAGAGAACTCTGCCAAAATTTCTCCCTTGTTCCTTAAGTCTTATGTATTTTTCTCTGAGTTTTATCCTCATCATTCCCTTCCATCCATATTCCTTATACCATCCATCCTTTCCCCTTGTATTGGCATGTTGGTGGTGAATATTTTATAGAGAATATTTCAAATGGAGACACAATAGAGGAACCTAAGCAAGTTTCATGGAGCAGAGCCAACAAAGTTCAGGTTGTAACCTCCAATTTTGTTATTAATAAAAGATAAAAGTTATTATCCCATATCTTATGTTTATGTGTTTATGTTTGTGAATATTTTCATGAGTAACTAACTCCTTAGATAATCTTGATAATTAAGCATATGTTGTCTTAGATTATTCTGTAAGCATTGTTTCAGGCCAACTTTTGGAGGAGTCTTGCAGTCTCGAAACATACAACTATTAGAAGGGATAGAAATCATTATTAAGGACTTAAGGTACACATTTATATCTTATTTATCTTCCCTTAATTATCGTAAGGTTGTGTGTGGTTTGGGATATAATAGAATATTTTCTGTCTTTTAGGGTGTCAAGGCTCTATCTAGTCTCTAGACCCAAATTAGGGGGATTTTCCCCATAGAACAATTTCCGACTCCACTAGGGAGTCTCTTTAGGGTATTTTTTAGGATATCTTTTATTTGGATTGAATTCCTATTTGTTTAAGTTTTTTGAGTCTTTTTTGGGTCTCTGGTTTCCTTATAGGTGCTTACCAGAGTTCCTAAGTTGAGTGCCCTGTCTGAATATTTTTTTTTTTTGAAAATTTTCAGCAGTGTACATGCCTTGTTATATACCTATCCCACATACATACATGTTCTTCATGATAGAAAACCAACGTACATACACATCTTGATTCTGCTAAGCATGCATCTCTATCATATAGAAGAGTTTTTTTCAAAACAATTTTCTTTCCTTTTAGGAATCTCTTGGATTCTCAGGTCTTCTTGAGTTTTTCTAGGGTCACTATTGACTGTGTTTGGCTAGGTTCAAGGCTCATATTATCTTGGAACTTTTAAATAATCCTTTTGTTTCTTTATCTCTTTTTTTTTTGTCAAGGTTAAGGGTGAACTTGTGAGATTTAGGTCCTCCTGTGGATTCCTGTGGATTCCAGTGAATCCCTGCTTTCAAGCAGTGGTTTAGGGTCTGTGTCAATCTTTGGTCTATCCTCTGTTTCCCTTGATTATTTTTTGAAAAATAAAAAAAATATAGTTACTTGCTATTTTCATTTCTAAGCATATAAAAATCATTTTTTTTTTTTGATGTAGTTCATTAACTACATTTGCATTTTACTATGCATGTTTGTTTGGTGTTAGTATCTTAGGATGTTTTGTTATAAAAGAAAAGAGTTATGATTCCAAAGTTCCTTTTAGGATTTTTCCTTGAAATTTTTAGTAGTTTTCATTTACATTTTGAAATGAAAAAACATTCTAGGAAAAATTGCATTCTAGGATCTTGGTCTCTATTTTGAAAAATTTTCACCTTCAAAGTTAAAAAGCCCTTTTTTTTTTCCAGTTGTAGAATGTAGTTTGGTTTCTGCACAATGTTCTAAAATATTATTAAATCTTCTCTTTCATCTCTCAAGAACACCATGAGTTTCACTTTCATACCCTCTAACTAATTATGCCATTAAAATCAACGATTAATGCTAAAATCAACTAGACTTTTATGTTTATAAGGTACACCAAGTAGTCTATGCTTTAGGGCCTTGAAATAGGTGTGGAGAGGAAACTCTTCAAGGCCACTTAAATGATATTAAGAGTCTTTTATAGGGAGTGTAAAATTATATTTTTGTAAGGGTTAGTCGGGACCCCCCTCTAACACAGGGGCCAAACATGAGGTCGCGTGAGGAAAGGTAGAGGAGATAACCGCTCCAAAGCTGAACCAAACGTAGTGTGGATCGTATATCGAGGGTCATTATTGGGATATTTTCTGGCCACATTTGAATACGAAGCATCGTGGACCTCAAATCCGTTCAAGATCCTCAGTTGTCTTTCGGACCATTTTCCTTCGGTACCATTGAAAGGCTTCAAACTTTGTTATCCTGCTCATTGTGATCAACCCGACTGTCAACTATACCCACCTAGCAACTGACTACGAGATGGGAACCTAGTTTCATTTTGTAGGGACTTACACAGGTGACTATGGGGGTATACCGCGGTACCTAGGGTAGACATTGGATCGCACTTTGCAGAGTATACCTGGAGGGTGTTTCTTTGTTTGAGTTACACTTGCATCGATAAGTTTCTCTAGTGTCGATTGGAATCACTATTCTTCCTGCCAGTCAATTGATTGCTTGATTTTCCTTTAGGGAATTTTTAGTGTGTTCTCTATGTTTGTTTCTAGGTTAACCTTAGAGTGTTGGTTGATCATTTCATAAGGTGGAAGATCAAAAACTCCGCCATTCACGTAGGCTTTAGGTCTTGTAGCCAGTTACTTTGGAGCCACCTCTGCCAACACTAAGGTGAAGGATTGATCAAGAGGGTTCTTTTGAAGTGAATGATCCACCAGAAGTTGTGTCCAAGATTGCTCCTAGAGAATACTTTCCTACACCAGAGGAGAATAGCGTTTCCGACCTTGAATCTGAAGGCTTCATGATTGCAAGCCCTCTGATCACTGATATTTCAGTGCCAATCCTTGTTCAGGTAGTCCTTCCCAAGGTGAATTCTCCTAATCATATTTTTTTTAGACGAATGGATATGGAATAAAATAACACTACTTCTACTGGGAGTCCTCATACTCCAATCCTGTTCACATACGGAGGGGGGTTGTACCTCCTCCTCCACCTTCACCTACAAGGAATACTACTAACCTGACACCTACAACTTCTGGTAGTGGAACAGTCCCTACAACGACTACGAATACTATTCCTAGTATACATAACCACTCCTTTTACATATGGGATGATGGGTTTTGATACAAGCTCGAATTTAACTTATTCTACTCTATAGATTATTGTTCCAGAGGAAGGGAGTTCTATTGCTCCCTTGCAAATATATTTTATGAGCACCACTACTCCTTTTAATGCTATCCATTATGGTGGGAGTCATATCCCCCCTCCACCCCCCTCACTTGGAGATGCTTTCCAACAACCATTCAAGATTAATACTAGTTCCAGCTTGTTCAATGGAGGGAGTCATGGGCCTCGGTCCTATATGAATCCAATTGGGTCTATACCTTTCTCTTTATTTGGTGCTTTCAGAAACAAAAATTTCTCATTGTGTGCGTTTTCGTTAGGGGGAAATGCCTTCTTTAATCAACCTAAACCTATGCAAGGCTTTGTTCCTTCACAAGGAGTGATGACAAGAGATTTCTCCTCTCAAGGTATTGGAAATCCATGGAAGGGATATTTTCCTTCACAAGAGATGTTGATCGAGGGAAACACCTCCCATGCTCAGTGGAACCTCAGGCAGGGTTCAATACCTATGCCAAGAGGATCAGATGAAAGAATATCCAACCAAGGTACATTGAATACCATGGAAAGAGAAATCCATACCCAAGGTATGTCATTGAATTATGGGAGTTCTTCAACGATGCAGAATATCGCACAAACTCCTTTTATTGGCCAAGGGCACCATGGTTTTTACCATAACCCTGGCTAGCAAGAAAAATTTTCCTGGAAACTTGGTGCCAATCAAAATCTAGGCTCCTCTTTTGCTTTGAATCCACCACAACCTAGGTTACCTTTCCTAGAAACTCTTCATTTTTAATATTTGTCAAGGTGGTTGAATGATCCAATCCATCATGATCCACGTTGACCCCCCATGACAACTAAGTTTCCCTCAGACATAGCAAAATTTGAAGGCAAGACTGGCGAGGATCCAGGTGATCATGTTACAACATTTCATCTATGGTGCTCCTCCAAATCATTGAAGGATGACTCTGTACAATTGCAATTATTTCAACATACTCTTATAGGAGGTGCTATGAAATGGTACATCACACTCGACAAATATAAGCATTCTTACTTTAATGACCTGGAAATGGTTTTCTTAAACCATTTCCAGTTACCGATGAGATAGATGCTGACACCGAGTTTCTAGCTAAATTAGAGCAAAGAAAATCCATCCATATCTCTGATCACATCCAAGAATGGCATCGCCGAAACAATTTTATAAAAATGAAGGTCCCTCCCACATTTTTTCTCAAGTGGTTCCTCAAGTCCTTGGTGCCATATGTCTCCAAATACTACGCAGCTTCCAGAGTGTTATCTGAAGAAGAGGCTATTATGAGATCCCAACAACTAGAATTGATTTATTCTCAATCCGGTATGCTATATGAGATTATCCTGGACGCACCAGGATCAAATTTTGACAAAACCAAATGGAAGTCTAGGCCTCATGTCGATGGTATAGTAGGCTCAACACAAAGTAAGTGCACATATTAGTTGACTAAATGCAAGATACCAGATATTTAAAATATGCAGAACAAAAATAAAATGCTAGAAATGGCAGAATAACAGTAAAATATCCAACATAATCTCCACAATAACACATAAATGATATAAGAACAACAATAGAAATATCACTTTGATTTAGAAAGCAATGTTCATAGGCCTCTTCGAGGGGGCAACCTCCAATCAAGTAGTTCTCTATTACAATAATCTCCAATCTAGGGTTTTCATACCCTCGACCCTTATTTATACAAAATGTCTATCAAGAGAAGCATCTAGAGGAAGATCCTTCTAGAAGTGGAAGCTTCTATCAGGTCTTCTTACATCTGCCTTATTCTATTTTATTGAAAGGCCTTATTAATATTGACCTTTATTACATCCAAATATATTAATATACCTATGTGTGGGTTAGGACCCTAACATGTCCGCCCCCTTAAAAACAACCTTGTCCTCAAGTCTTGAGATGAGGAAACTGCTGCAGAATGGTAGCTGGTTCCCAAGTGGCATATGATGGATTCATATCTTTCCATTGGAATAACACTTCCTTGATGGTTTGCTGACGCAGACGACGCTCATGCTGGTCCAAAACTGCTTCTGGCTATAGCCAAATAGATCCTTCTTCAGCTAACTCAGGAAGGTTGGTTTGAATTTGGCATCGAGTTCCAATCACCTTCTTTAAGCATGAAACATGGAAAACTAGATGGAGCTTTGACTGTTTGGGCAGAGCTAACTGATATGCAACTTGTCCCACACGTTCGAGAACTGTATAAGGACCATAAAATTTGGGCGCTAGCTTCTAACAATGCTCAGACTTGAGGGAAGTTTTCTTGTATAGTTGCAGTCGCAGAAACACCTGATCCCCTTTTGCAAATTGATGTTCATAGCGACCTTGATCTTCTTGTTGCTTCATGCGATTTTGTGCCATGACCAAGTTCTCTTTAAGGGTACGAAGAATATCCTCTCGAACTATAAGTGTTTGGTCAACCGCCTGAACCTTCGAGGTACCCGGTAAGTATGAGAGAACTGAAGGTGGATTCTGTCCATATACTTCTTCAAAAGGAGTCATGCGAGTAGCTGTATGGTAGGAAGTGTTGTACCACCATTCGGCTAGGGGTAGCCATTGAAACCACTGATGTTGTTTTTCAGAAGAAAAACACCTCAGATATGTTTCCAAACACTTGTTTACAACTTCCGTTTGACCATCATTTTGGGGATGATAAGCTGTGATGAGATGCAATTGGGTGCCCTGGAGCTTAAACAATTCTTGCCAAAAATTGCTTGTGAAAGTTGGGTCACGATAAAAAACAATAGAGTGCGGCATGCCATGAAGCTTGAAGACCTAGTCCATGAAAATTTGAGACACCGTGGATGAAATAAATGGGTGTTGAAGAGTGAAAAAATGAGAATACTTGGAAAGGCGATCCACAACCACCATTATTAATGATTTATTCCCTGATTTGGGTAAGCCGGTAATAAAGTCCATAGAGATATCCTTCCAAATAGTTGGTGGAATCGAAAGTGGTTGTAGTGTGCTCAGAGATTTGACTGTTTCTCCCTTGTTGCGTTGACACACCTCACATTCAGCTACAAAATTACAGATGTCCTGTTTCATACCATCCCATAAAAAAGAACGTTTGACTCTGTCATATGTTTTGGTGAACCCTGAGTGCCCCACTGTGGGTGTATCATGAAGCTCATAAAGTACCGTGGATTTAAACTTTGATTATGTACTTAAATACAAATGAACTTTGTATCGAAGCTCATCCTGTAGCCAAGAGTACCCTGGGGGAGCTGGATCCTTGCTCTACAATTGCTGGATCAGATGCGAACTTTTGGGGTCTTGAAGCCATTCCTGTCGCATAGCTTGGAGCCAATCGGGTACAATGAAGAAAAGAGAAAAAAGGGATCCTTCTTCTTCATATTTTCGGGACAGTGCATCCGCCACTACATTGTCTTTGCCCTTCTTGTAAATGACCTCATAATCATAACCAAATAGCTTAGTCACCCATTTTTGTTGCTCCTGGGAGGAAATGCATTGTTCTAGAAAGTACTTGAGGCTTTGATGGTCGGTCTTGATTTGGAAGCATTGCCCCAATAGATAAGGGCACCACAACTCAATGAAATGCAGAATAACCAACATTTCCTTTTCATAAATGGGTTTTCCCAGATTCCTTTTAGACAGTTGCTTGCTGGTGAAGGCCAAAGGTCGACCCTATTGCATAAGGACAGTGATGATTCCTTTCCCTGAGGCATTGCATTCCAACACAAAGGTCTTTGTGAAATCAGGAAGGGCCAGAACCAGAGTGGTGCACATGGCCTTCTTCAAGGTTTGAAAAGCTTGAGCAGCGGCTGGAGTCCAAGTGAAAGAGTTCTTTTTGAGGAGAGCAGTGAGAGGTGCTGCAATATTTCCATAGTTCTTAACAAACTTGCGATAATACCCTATTAAGCCCAAAAATCCACACAATATTTTGAGAGTCTTTGGGTGTGGCCAATCTTGCATAGCTTCAATCTTTTTCGGATCCACCTTGACGCAATCCTTGCCAACCAAATGACCCAAGTATTCTACTTCTGAGGCACCAAAATCACATTTGGACTATTTTAGGACAAGTTGGTGCTGGGAGAGGAGATGGAGAACTTGATCCACATGAGTAAGATGGTCGGTCTATGTTTTTCTATAGATGAGGATATCATCAAATAAAACTAAGACAAAATGAAACAGAAAGGGAGGGAAGATATGATTCATGAGGCTTTGGAAGGTGGAGGGAGAATTACACAAGCCAAAGGGCATGACCAAAAACTCATAGTGGCCCTCATGAGTGTGAAAGGCCATCTTGGGAATGTCTGCCTCTTTCATACATATCTGGTGATAGCCCGAGCGAAGATCAAGTTTAGTAAAGAATTGAGCACCACTCAATTCATCCAGGAGGTCATCAATGACAGGAATGGGAAATTTGTCTTTAATGGTCATTTTGTTGAGGGCACGGAAGTCAGGACACATTCTCCAAGAACCTTCTTTCTTCAGGACCATGATGACAGGAGAAGAGTAAGGGCTCGTACTAGGGTGGATAACGCCTGCATTAAGGAGTTCCTGGACCATTTTCTCAATTTCATTTTTTTGTGAGAAGGGGTGGCGATATGGACAGATATTGGGAGGAAGGCTTCCGGGTACAAGGGGAATGGAATGA
>JZKD02S2129294.1:87264-106929 GCA_000966675.3 Picea glauca
CAAGAAGTAGTTTCTTCTTCTGTTTGTCCAGATGAAGATTATGTTTTTGAGGAAGAACTTCCTGATACAATTAATTGTGAAGATTGCATAAATGTAGATGCATCAAGCCTTGTTTCTGATGCACCTGTTTCCCTTAATTTGCATGAAGGGATAGTTATAGAAGATAATTGTTCTCAAATTTTTGAAGATGCTTCTTATGACATGTTTCTAGCTATGATTGAAAAGAAGGAGCTGAAAACTTCCTGTTTTTCTTTACAAGATACATGGGTGTTTTGTTCACCAGTTTTTGATGAGTATGCAGATGGGGTAGAACATATATCTATATCAACTGATGTCGATCTGAGCAGTCAACCCATATATGAAAGCTATGTTGAAGAGCCCCTTTCTTTTCTCATCAAGAAACAACCTCATGTTCAAATCAACCATTCCATGTTTGTAGAAGACATTGAACATGATGGATTTAACCTAGCTGCAAATTTCAGGTTTTCTTGTCAGTTTGCGGCACCTCATAAACAAAAATTTGAAATCTTTCATGAAGAAGATATCAATCAAGAAAGGGTTAGCAGTGAAATTATCCCTTTGCTGTTTCCGAAATTGCAGAAACCTGTTTATGAGCAGATACATACATTAGAAATTCTTGAACAACAAGCAGAGGTAGCTGTGTTTGGTTGTTAAACTATTTCTTCTTTCTATGATCCAATGTCCATTTATATGGAATCATATTTCTCAGAATATTTCAGTCTTTCCATTTTCGGAATTAAAGAAGATGATGATTGTGAGTATATGCTGCAAATTCAAATTTTGCTGCAAGTTATGAATTCCCCTTTGATTTTGGTTTGCATTGAAAGAGATGTTGTAATTAGTTCGATGTTAGCATGGCTTCATTGGAAACATGATGTTACATAATGATCCAGCTTTAACTGGTTAGAAGTAGGAGTAGATAGAAAATGACTTCGTCATCAAGACTGATTCTTTTCAGTTTGTCAGTTTGCAACAATTATTTGTTTTCAGTAATGTATGTTCCGAGTTTGAATAAAGATTGCAGAGGTCTGGTGACAACATTTGAGACTCCATAGCCCAATGGAATAGACACAGAAGCATCAATGAAATCAAAGGGAATGCATTTAGGGTTAGAAGATTTAAATTGTGGAGATCAAGCTACAAGAAAAATCAGAGAGGCTTTTCATAGAAATTGCTTCTGTCAATGCCAATTTTAACGTCTCCTGTTCTAATTTTCATTGTTTTATCCTGTTTGATCTCCGTGTTTGTCAACTTCAGTACATTTCTTGTGATTGGAAAGACATATCCATTCACATATCAAGTTCTAGGACACTTGAAGACTTGCTTGGTTCTGGCATTTGACTACATTTTACTTCATGATCCATTTTAGTTGGCGGAATATTCTAGGAATATTTTATTTTTGTGCAGTTGACAGTCAATCAACACAGAGCAAACATGACAGAGAGTACAGGGTTTTAGCTGGGAACGGTTGGAGCTTTAATTCGCCCTTTTAATTCCTCTGTTTCGATAGTCATCTGCAACAAGGCACTCATCAACACTCTCGGAGTTAACTTCACCACAACATTGACCAAATGGCATCTTCTGGTTACATTTTTTTCTCTGCATATAGCATTACGGTTGAAACTGATTGAACATAAGCCATTTGATGCACGGGCTGTAATGGGATTTGGTATTTTGAATGGTATCTCTATTGGACTTTTGAACCTTTGCCTAGGTTTCAACTCTGTTGGATTCTATCAGATGACCAAGTTGGAAATCATTCCTTGTATTGTTCTTTTGGAAACTCTGTTTTTCAAGAAGGATTTCAGCCGAAAAATCCAGTTTTCACTTGTGATCTTGCTGTTGGGTGTTGGCATTGCTACTATCAACGACTTGCAGCTCAATCTTCTGGGATTAGTGTCATCTCTACTTGCGATAGTGACGACATGTGTTGCAAACCATCCAAAAAAGTTTCAAAACACAACTTTTGTACCAATCATGCCCATATCAAGCAACGAATTTGTTCATTACTGGTCATGATCCAGAAATGAATTGTGAGATTAGTTATGAAGATACATATTTCATAGAATTCAAGACTACAGTGCCTATGGATATGGTAGCTTCGTCAGGGAAATCAAATTATGCAAAACCTTTCCTGGGGACCCCCGTCAGGCAAAAGAATGGCGAATGGCATTGTGCTCATAAAAAAATTCAAGTGAAAGAAGTTGAGGTTTGCGATTTTGAGCAGTGTAGACTACCTAATGTGTGATGTTTGCTTGCCCATTTGATGAATTATTTTGGTCATACCTCGTAGGGAGATGGATACAAGCAATTGGATGAAGTTCTTTCTACACCACAAAAGTTGCCACCTGCTATTATCGAATTTATTTTGATTCTTCTTGCGAGGACTGTAGATTTTATATCCGATGAAGAGGTGCAGATTTTTCTAGAGCCTTGTAATGTTGCGCTGAGCCATGTAGCAGATTGTCTTGTAAAAGATGTTGATGCACTAAGTGACAAAATCCTTTCAGAGATGATAAATCTATGTAAAATGCTATCACATGCATGCAATCTAATTGACCTATTCACACCAGAGCATATGCTTCTTTTCTTCATGCAGTGAAGGAAACATCCTTTTGTTGTCCTCGAGTTCATTCCATTTGGAAAGTTCTAGTGGATATTTTGTTTGCAGATCTGACAGTGGCTCAAGAATGATAGGTTGTTGTAAATTTGCAGGGAGATAAATCAAAAGAACACTGAGTTTTTGGTGAACAACCGTTTTGAATATAAAAGGTTTCTTTTGGCCAAAGACAGAGCTTTCACCAGCACAAAGAGAAAAATTATAACCAGTTAGCTGGTGAAAAGTAGAACTTTCACCAGCTAACTAGCAGATCGTAAGGTGAATTAGCTGGTGAAACTACAGAAATAAATTTTTGGAAAATTAAGCTGGAGCAAAGCGATTTTGGAGTATTTGAAAAGGTATGGGAGCATCAAATGATTAACCACCAAATCAAGAAAAACTTAGCGTCAAAGATTCGTGGAAGATCCTCAGACTAAAGAGGTCGCAAAGGAGGCATATGATATGGTCTTAGCAGATGTCATTTCCAAGGAAGTTTGAAGCAGACATGCTACAGATAAAGAAGATTGGGAAAGACAACAACAAACTTTGGAAAATAGCCAGATGATAAATTGTAAAGGCTGAATGACTCCATGCCCAATACTAAAGGCACAAGGTCTGCCATGTTCTTGGAGACCTCGCAGGGAGGTCTCCATCCCAGTTGGAGCCAGATGTTAGCCATAAAAAATGCACTGGCATTTTTGAAAGAATGATGCCTAATCTTGTAGGGAACATTTGACTAGATTCCTGGGCTCCAAATTCAGATTTGAAAGAACCATTGGAAATCTTAGGATTTGTAGATGTCGATCGACTATTCAAGCATGCAAAACATACTCTCCATGACTGAGAAAATTGATTTAAAGAAAATCCGCGCTTTCACCAGCTAACCCGTCTTGAATTTTTCTAGTTAGCTGGTGAAAGCTCTGCTTTTCACTAGCTAAGGAGCGGATTTTTGGGTAAATTAGCTGGTGAATGCCTGTCACGGCCAGAATAACTGAAATTTTGCCTAGATCGGGATTTTTTGAGTTTGAATGGTTTGAAACCACTTCAAATGGATAATTGTTGAATTATCAAGTCTGATTCAAAGGCTAGTTTTGAGGGATAAGGTCAAAAAGAGGTTTTTCAATGACATTTGGCATCTTTTTCCAAGGCAGAAAATCAGGGTTTTTGCACACTTCACCAAATTCGAATTTTATCTTTGGAGGACCAAATCAAACAACCTTGGGAGGCTAAAACTGCACTTCATCAGCAATCTACTACTCTTAGAGATCATTAGATAGGACCTTTTCCTATTTTGTTTTGATTTTCCATTTTTAGTATTCTAGATCCATTTTTATAGGATCTCATCCCACACTTGTTGTATCTATTTTGATTTGACTATTTTTAGTAAATCTGATCCATCTTTCAAGGATCTATATTTCATCTTGTAAGGCTATAAAGCCAAAGACATTTGGAGCACCAAAGGAGGTTCAATCCTGGAGACTTTGGTTATGTACTTTGACTCAGTTATGTTATATGAATAATAGTCCTCTTTGGTTATTATATATCAGTATTTTCATATACTCCACTACTCTGTTATTTAATTCTGTTCAGCTTAGTTATTTAGAACTGTTATCTTTTGGTATAGCTCATGAATATGAATTAGATGTTTCTTTACTATCTTGTATGACCCTACATCTCTTGTACTTGGTTATCTTGAATGGTATTCTTCACACCTTTTTATCTACTGTAACTGATATCTGGTCTCTCAAAGAACTGGTTATTTAGATGCATAACAAGTTGTCCTTTTCTTAGCCTTCTCAGTTATCCCATTGTTCCACACATACTTTGATTATTAAATTTCTTAAGTTACAAAGCATTCTTAGCCTACAACCCTAAGGAGTTTCTTGGAGTGATAACAAATTGGCGCCGTTGTCGGGGAGAGGAGATCGAAGCCCAGCTTCCTTGGGAGACGAAAAGATCCAACTTTGATGATAGACAAAGCTTGGACATCATTTGGTTGTAATTATCTATCTGGCAACTCCATGAAGGACAGATTCAGTGGCGACTCCAAAATAATCAAATGTCAAAAGCGTTTGCAGCTCTTTTGGCTCAGAGGTTTGCACCTCTTGACTTCTCAACAGTTCCTGGTTTCCCACATCCAGTTCCTTCTATAGATTTTTGGGAAGATCACATTCCAAGATTTGCAGAAAAGAAAGAAGATAATCCTTCAGATCATCTCATCAGATTTCATCAATGTATGGTTCAATTGGATATATATCACGAGGATGTGCTCATGAAAATGTTTGTCTTCTCATTAGAAGGATATGCTCGTGAATGATATCGATCTTTACCTCCTTCTAGCATATCTTCTTTAAAAGAGTTTCATAGAGTATTTCATCATCGATGCAAAAGGTATTTTGCTCAGGAAATTCTTCTTGAATATTGCTGTGATGAATTTGAAAAACATGTTCAACAAGAAGTAGTTTCTTCTTCTGTTTGTCCAGATGAAGATTATGTTTTTGAGGAAGAACTTTCTGATACAATTAATTGTGAAGATTGCATAAAAGTAGATGCATCAAGCCTTGTTTCTGATGCATCTGTTTCCCTTAATTTGCATGAAGGGACAGTTATAGAAGATAATTGTTCTCTCTTGGGGTTCTTAGCCACATCATTTTCGTCAATCAACTTTTCCAGCGACAAAAACCCCTTTGGAATAATATTATTTTTCAGTTGTATTATCTCCCTTCCCACGATCTGGTTTTGGAAATGGTCATTGTTACTGTGCACATACACGCTCTCATCTTCATCACCACAACATTCCTCGTCAATTTTTGTATTAGATAACTCATCTCTCATAAGGAGGAATATTTCCACTTGTTTGTCGTCATCAAACACTTGCCAATGTTTGATATTAACAGACATGGCTGGCCTGTGCTTGACCTCAATTTCATATCTTTTGTTTGGGAAGATGGAATTCTTAAAAATCGAGGCCGAGGTGGCCAACGCATCAACGATATGATTTTTCTCTCTTTGGATAGTAGATAGGTCATACTCTGGAAATCCTTCGAGGAGGTCCAAAGCCAAATTTATGTACGCTCTCAACCTGGGGTGTTTGGTCTGATATACACCCTTTACCTAATTTATGATCAACTCGCAATCTCCACGCACTGCTATCTTTTCCGTGCCTAATTATTTCAAAACTTGTAAGCCCAATATTAATGCTTCATACTCGTCCACATTGTTAGTGCATTCAAACACAAGCTTACATGAGCACAACTTTGTGCCGACCTTGGGAGGGTTTATCCACACGCCAACACCCACTCCTTCCTTACTGAAAACACCATAAAAAATAATGTTCCATGCTTTGTTTTCCATGTGGTTCTTTGGGTCGACACACTCTTCCTCTTTCTGCATGGTGTCCTTGTCGGCTGTCATGATTTCTGTTGGCTCTTCCTCTTCAAAACTCAAAACATTGTAGAATATGGAAGAACCGATATCAGTGTTGACATAGTATATAGGATGATTACTTGGCTGTGTTTTGCTTCTTACCATGTATTTCAGTAGCACTTCTCTGTAAATACGTCTGTTGTGGAAAAAAATAGGGATGGTGGCATATGACATATCCATCTGCAAAGTGCCCTTTAACTTCACAACCCACGACCTTGATAGCAACACACCAAACTTTGGGGGTATGTTTGTGATGACTAAGTTCATAACCATGTTCTTTGAGGGGATTTGAGCCAAGGACACAACCAGGTCTTTGATGAGGCCCAAAAATTTGACATTCCTCAAATCAAAGGAGAAAAGATCTTTGTATGGCCTGGTGATATCCAAACCCAATTCATCCATGATCACCTTTGGCATGAGGTTGTGCGATGCACCGAAGTCCAACATAGCGTTATGTAAGTTCATGTCATGGACCTTTAGACTGATGTAGAATGAAGGGATGTCTTCGGTATCATTTGTTTATTCAATGTGCGACCCAAAAAGGATAGCAGGGTGGTCATCTTGGACATTAAAAGTATCAGGGTTTCCTCCCATTTTCAAAATTTTAATGATTTTCTCCCGATACTCTCCCTTTCTAATAAGTTCATTGAACGAGACATAGCTTTTGATTTTGGCCATCTCATGTTAAAAATTGAAAGGGGGACAAACTTTCTCTACCTCTTTCCCGCTTGCCTCCCAAACTTCTTCTGAAGTTTTCTTGGGGGCCTCCTCCTTCGACTTAGCTTTCTTTGTTTCATCCTTGGTAGCGCTATCCGGCTTTGGTCGACTCATGGAAGGGGTATCCACCAAGGGTTTCCTTATGGGGTTTTTCTACTGCAGCTCAGCGGGCGCGTCTTTTCTCCAGAGGTTGTATTTCCTCTGAAACTACATGATGGCGTTCTGATAGCATTTTCTGAACTCCTCTGTCTCCCAGGACGATGCATCATCTGTTTTGAGTATCATATCATTGTCTGTCTTTGACAAGAATATATCACCTTTTCTCATGTACTGGTCGTGCTCGCTCTTTGTCAAGAACACGCATGGGTTTTTGTCATCACAACAATGCATATGGTCTTTGAACACCTGGTTGAAGTCTTCATCTATGTAGTTGTTTTGGAACAAAGGTTTTGTCTATTGGTCACCTAGATCTCTCTGCCTGATCTGAGGGACTTGATCCCTTCTAAGGTTTTGATTCCTGGGTTGGGGGTCGTTCTGTTCTCGGGAGACAGGTCTGTTTCCCATGGAAATTCTTTCCATCATTTTTTCCATCGTCTTCATCATCACGTCAAAATTTTCGTCTAAGGACCGCGACATTGATGGATGTGCATCTCCCCGGGGTCACTTATCACCTCGGTTGAACTTCGTCTTTATTTTTCCTGACGCCATCATATTCAATTAGAATTTGACAACCTTACTCATTATAGCTTCTAGACTTGTTGATCTTCTTTCTCTCAACAATAGGGAAAAATCATTGTCGAAGGAATTTGAGTACCGTAACTATGCAACACCCAGGGGCAACTTGACTTCTACAGGGATTGAGTTGTACACCTTCAAAAATTGAACCGAGAATTCCTTTACTGTCTCTTCTGACACTTTCCTCACATTATTGTATTGTGTTAACAACTACAAAGGGTTTTTCTTGTCCCCCCATTTGTTTAGGAAAGACGCCTGGAATGTGGAAAAGTCTCGAATGCTTGCGGGCAGGAGGGATTTGAACCATTTTATTACATCTCCTGAAATTCTCTACACAAACAACCTCATTTTCATGTCTGCATAGTCTACCTCCTCCAGGTTGACGAAATCATTAAACTAGTCTAGGTGCCTCTGGGTGGAAACGTTCCCTTCCGAGTCGTAGAGTTTGATTCTCTAGCTGTAATTCTGAGGTAAGTCATGTATTTGGGCTGGCAGGATGAGGGGAGAAAACCTGGTGGCCATGGCTCTTGGAGGACTTGGGATTCAAGGGATATTATTTGATATCAGGGCTTGGAATTTTTTCGGGTCGAAAATAGTCTCATCCAAACTAGTTTTCGACTTACACCTGAACAAAGTTTTCTCAAAAGCTTCGTCAAACTCAAGGTCATCAATACTTTGCGCGACATCTTTAGGTAAGGACAGGATTCTGTCCAGGTAATAAAATGGGTCCAACGCTTTCACTCTAGTCCTGCGCAAAATCTTCTCGGGGTCGTACATTAGATCTGTGGGGTTCGGGTCAGGATTTTCTCTGGTATAGATCATATTTGGAGCGAGGGTTCCTGAATTGTGCTACTTGGAGCTACTGGTCTATTTGGATTGGAGTTTCCAGGGTAAGGATTTTAAGTTGATACATATTTTTGTCCCTCTTTTACCCTTAGGAGTCAAACTGAAACGTTAGTTGTTATCCCAGGGAAAATCTCTTCAATTTCATCCCTGGAAATGGTGCCAGAATGTTAGCACTCCGTAAATTTGTTTGGCTGATAAAAATACATCGAACGTAACTTTTTAAACCAACTTTGAGACCCAAAACTAGCCTTTCAGATCTGGAGAGGGATCTCTCGAGAGGCATGGTCTCCACGTGGGATATGGATCTGAAAGCGGTGGCTAGATTTAACACTTTTGATATAACGAGTTCTGGTTATATTGGTGGGGACAAAAACACATGAAATAACTTGGAGCACCACTGCGGGTGAATTCAGAGTTAGCTTTTAGAAGAAAATGTTTTGTCTAAGTGGCACGAACAAGGGGTGTTGTGCAGCGAATCCACAAGTTCCAAAATTTAATCCAAAATAGACAGAAAAAGATATGAATAAATATAACAGGAAGTACATACACAAATAAATAGGAACAATACATCCGATTGCTACAACTAGAATCTTTTCATCAAGTTACAAAACCATTGCATTAAGTTTTGGTCAAAAAGATCAAATTACATACAATAGTTGTCATCTACAAATTTTTCCAACCAACCTAGATTACATTGAAAAGATGAAATATATAAATGAGGGTGCCACTTGGGCTACCCTTCTTTCTAACTGGTAACCCTAAAACTAGGAACACTGAGTAGCATGCACTGGAGACTCTTCACATAGTGATTTCCAAAAATAGACAATAATCGCGTCTGTTTATCCATGACTGTTTGCAAATTTTTCCATGAGGATATGATCATCGGTCAGGTCTCAATATGAAGAAAATATGTGTCAGTGTATCCCTTTGATCAGGTGTCCAAGTGAACAGGTGTCTTTCAGGAGCTTGCTATCTGCTATAACGACTTCGATTTCTGGTACGTGCTCATTTGCTGGAAAAATGTGCGCAACAAGTGGCGGTTTGATTGTCATGACTGTTATCAAAATGGTAGAGTGCTTTGGGGAAACATGTCCTTCAAAACTGCCAAGATTTTTCTTATGTTTGCAGATGTAGAGACGAGCATCATCTAGACTCATTTTTTCTGTGCGCGGGGGAAAGCCACGCGGGCTTCCTTCTCGACCGCTTCACATTCTATGGAATGCTTTGTATGCCTTTATTCCATCACTCTTTGTGCTTCTCGCAGCTGTACAATGGTGTATTTCACCTCTTTGAGTTTTCTTTTTATCCATGCCACATTTCCTTCTTGACCCTGCACTGCTGACGCTTCCATAGTCTTTGTCGCTAGCTGTCACCTCAACTCCATGTTTTTCTGATAGAGTTCAATGATAGCCAGCTTTGCCTACTTTAATTGCTGAGATGGCTCTTGATCATTCACTCCTGTGATATCCACTTTCCTTGTTCTACTCTTGCCTTCATGACTTGATCCTCCAACAGGCTCTATCCGGATGACATGTATGAGTAGTTCTTAAGCCACTGATATGACACGCGACTCTTATGAAAATAGATCTTCCACAACTTCCTTGTTCTTCCTCATCCTTCCCCTCCTCTGAGGCATTCACTGTTGAGGATATGAGACTTCTAATTTATTCCCCTCCTATTCAATTCCCTCTGCTTCAGGTTCTGCGTAGTTTTATCTGGTCTTCTCTGAGGGGAAAAAAATAACTCCTTTCACATCTTTGGGAATGCCTACTGCAGGTTAGAATGACTCCCAGTCATTTTGGGGCTTGGAACTTGAAACTCTATTGCTCCACACGCCTTTCCTTATGTTATGATAGGTCACCATGGTGAAACCAGTGTGTATTATGTGCGCAATATATCCAACAGATGCACAGGGGGGAAAGCTTGAACAAACTGGACTGGCAAGAAAATTGCAAACAGAGTGCGGACCTGGTTCTATGAATGAAAAGAGTGCCGAGCATCTGAGAATTATAACGAGCTAGAAAAAATAAAGAATCATGCTGGAGGACAATGAATTCATGGAGACGAGATGTTTTGAGTCGATTTGTAGGTTTTCCATGGAAAATCCCTGCGTGTGGGATACATGCGATAAGGCTTGTTGGGAATGCATGATACGAACGCTGCGATTTTTCATTCCTTCAACCTCCATGATGAACTGATAATATCTTCTATACTTGCCGATGAAACTTCCATTAACTACTTGACTCGAATTGGGGCATGTAGAGACTAGTTTCTTAACAAGACTCGACTCTTTGGAAAATACATACCCATACCACTTATGTAAGTTTCAACTTTGACATCCCTTCTCGTTTCCAAGGGACAACTGGCCACTTGCTGAATTCGACCTCATGGTGCTGGGTACTTGAAGTAACATGTTTGGATGCATGGGTCACAATGTGACTTAAAACTGACTCTAACTGGAAATAAAAATGGTGGCGCTAACACCTGTCATCTTGAAAGGGTTTTTCAAAATGATTTTCTTTCCTGTCAGGAAGATTTTGGCTTTCTGAGGTCTTTGTGGGTTTCAAGGGCCTCTGTTGACTATGGTTTGGATAGGTTCACAGATCATATTAGCTATGAACTTGTAAATAAGTCTTTTTGTTTCTTTGTTTCTTTCTGTTTGTTTTCAAGGTTAAGGGTATACTTGTGAGATTTAGGTCCTCCTGTGGATTCTAGTGAATCCCTACTCTCGCGAAGTGGCTTAGGATCTGAGTCAGTCTTTGGTTTTTCATCCTTCTCTCTTAATTATGATTTTGAAAAGAAAAAATATAGTTTCTTGTTATTTTCATTTCTAAGCATATAAAATTTTTTTGTTGTAGTTTATTAACTGCATTTGCATTTTATTATGCATGTTTGTTTGGTGTTAGTAGCTTAGGATGTTTTTATAAAAGAAAAGAGTTATGAACCCAAAGTTCCTTTTAGGATTATTCCTTGAAAGTTTTGGTAGTTGCGTTTAATTTCAAACGAAGAAGAATTCTAGGAAAAATTGCATTTTAGGATCTTGGTCTCTATTTTGAAAAGTTTGCACTGTCAAAGTTAAAAAACCATTTTTTTTCATTCGTAGAATGCAGTTTTATATCAACACAATGTTCTAAAATATTATTAACTATTCTCTTTCATCTCTCAAATAACACCACAAGTTTCACTTCCATACCCCCCGAGTAATCAAGCCAATAAAACTAACAATTAATGCTAAAATCAACTAGATGTTTTTGTTTATAGGGCACACCAAGTAGTCTAGGATTTAGGGCCTTGGAATAGGTGTGGAGAGGAAAATCTTCAAGGAAACTTAAATAAAATTAAGATTCTATGATAGGGAGTGTAAAATCATAGTTTTGTAAAATTTAGCCGGGACCCCCCTCTAACACAGGGGCTAAACACAAGGTTGCATGAAGAAAGGTAGAGGAGATAACCCCTCCAGAGCTAGACCAAGCGTAGTGGGGATCGTATATTGAGGTTCATTATTGGGATTTTTTCTGACCTCATTTGACTATGGAGTTTCATGGACCTCAAATCCATTCATGATCCTTAGTTTTCTTCCAGACCATTTGCCTTTGGTACCCTTGAAAGGCTTCAGACTTAACTATCCTTCTCATTACGATCAACCTGATTGTCAACTGTACCAACCTCGTAACTGAATACAAGCTAGGAAACTAGTTGCCTTTTGTTGAGACTTACACAATTGACTGTAGGGGTATACTATGGTAGCTAGGGAAGCCGTCGAATCATGCTTTGTAGAGTATACCTGGAGGGTGTTTCTGTGTTCGAGTTACACTTGCATCAGTAAGTTTCTCTAGTGTTGATTAGCATAATTGTTCTTCCTGCCATTCTATTGATTAATTTATTTAACTTTAGGGATTTTTTAGTGTGTGCTCTGTGCTTCTCCATAATTTTTACCTTAGAGTGTTGGTTGATAATTTCTCAAAATGGAATATCAACAACTCCTCCATTCACATAGGCTTTAGGCCCTGCTATCGGTAACTTTGGATCCACCGCCACCACTGCTGAGGTGAAGGATAGATCAAGAGGGTTATTTTGAAACAACTGGGCCACAAGAAACTATACCCGAGCCTGTTTCTAGAGAAGACATTCTTGCATCAGAGGAGACTAGAATTTCCAACCTCGATGCTGAAGGCTTCAATCCTGCAAAACCTCTGATCAATAATCTTTCAGTGCCAATCCTTATTTAGGTAGTCCCTCCTGAGGTGACTTCTCCTGATCATCATCTTGTTATGAAAATGGATATGGAAGCGAGTGATAATAATTCTACTGGGATCCCTCATACTCCCATATCGGCCACGAGCGGAGGGGGGGTTATACCTCCTCCTCCACCTTCACCTACAAGGAATGCGTCTAATAAAAAACCTACCACTTATGGTAGTGGCACAATTTCTACAATGAGTATGACCAATGTTCCTACTATACAAAACATGCCTGACACTCCTTTCACATATGGGATGTCGGGTTTTGATTCAATCTCAATTTTAAATTATTCCACTCTACATATTGTTGGTCTGGGGGAAGGGAGTTCTAATGATCCCTTGCAAGGATCCTTCATGAGAACCTCTGCTTCATTTAATGCAATCCCTTATGGTGGGGGTCATATCCCTCCTCCGTACCCCTCGCTTGAATGTGATTTCCATCAACCATTTGGGATTAATACCAGTTCTAGCTTGTTTAGTGGAGGGAGTCATGGGTATCGATCCTATAGGACTTCGATTGGGTCTATGAATGTCTCTTTGTTTGGTGCTTTTAGAAACAATGCTTTCTCATTGTCCATATTTTCATCGGGGGGCAACCTGTTGGCCCTTGACCAAGTTTTGGGAGTTTCTTGGTCATGTTGACCTATTTTGGGACTTTGACAGCCTGTCAAAGGAGGAGCGCAAGTCGAAGAAGATATCATGGGATCTTTCCCCCCTTTTGGGCCCCTTTTTGGGTTTTTGGGAATATGTAATGGGAATGGGATGTCGACCCATGGGTTTACCCATGTTTAGGCCTATTTTGTAATGTATATATAGAAGGATAGGCAATGTAGAAAGAGGTCAGTGTGCTAAGTGATAAAGGAATAACTAAGTGCTAGATCTAGGTGATCAAAGGATTGTAAGTGCTCTGTGCATACCGTGTAAGACTTGTAGAGATAAGTGCAAGTCATTGTAAGAAGTTGAGAAAGGATTTGTGCTGTAACGCAAGGAAGAAGGATCTAGTGAGATGCGTAGGTCTTCTGTCATGTACGGAGTAAGGGTTTTGATGGCTTTTTTCTTGTAACATATTGAATACAATAATAAAGAAGAAGAGTTGGTGGACGTAGCCCCAAGGTGGGGGTGAACCACATAAATCTATTTGTTATGCTTTGTGCTTCGACTTGATATGTTTATCCCTTCTTTTGCTAAGTGCTTTGATATATTTAGATAGATCTACTTATTCTTTGTGCTTCTTAGAGGTGTGTGAATGTTAGATTTGACATGTATGAGGATGTTTAGTGATGATCTACTAGATCTGATTTGTTTTACTATTGTTAAGTGCTGAAATACCTTAGATATAAGTGAATGTTGTGATGATTTATGCTATTTGCAAAGTACAATAAGGGTTGAATATTGATGAATAATCTATGCTAAGTACTCTGTAAGTGATATAATCACATATCTGTGTCCCAACTAAGGTTGCATACACTTGAGTCCTGCAACCACCCCTGCCTCTACCTCGGGTGAGACTTCATCTGCTTCGCAACTGTTGCCGAAAGGGTCGATAGTTAGGGCTTTGTTGGTGTGATATTGAGCGTTGAAACCTATGTCTACCCCCGTGCCAACAAATGGTTCGATTGCCAGAACTGAAACTGTGATTGCTGGGAACTAAGAAAGAAAAGGCTTGTGCAAAAGAAATCTTTGTGCATAGATTTGTGCCCTAGCACACAGTATGCTACTCGGTTTATAAGCTCTATGCTAAAAAAAGAAGGTCATATCTGTAGCGAAGAAGCATGATCTAAAAGATTTGTGCTCCAAGGAAGGAAAAAGAGAGTAGTTCTAATTGAAAGAGGTAAGATCTGTAAACTTTGTGCTCTATTAAAGGTAAGAATAGTTAAAGAAGTCTTAGATTTGAAATATTTGTGTTTTATAAAAGTAAGATAGGTGGAAATTTTTGTTTCTAAAGTATGAATCTAGGTACATTTGATAGGTTTTTTCCTAGTTTGAAAGCTAGGGTGTTAATAGACGAAAGAAGGTTTGATATGAATAGATCTGATAAGAATAATGAAATATATGTTATACCTATGCAGAGAAATAATGTTTGGACTAACAAATGGATGTAGGATCCTAGAAAGAATGTGTTGTAGGTTAATTCCTATGATCCTAGTGCACAATATAAAGGGATCTGGGGACCATTTAAAAGAAAGAGAGGATTGATCCTCTGTTACATTTGTAGAAGACCAAGACATCTTGCTAAGGAATGCCCTGGAAGAAGACCTAGTTGTCTTTGTTGTAAGTTTATGGACCATGAAGTGTTGGATTGCCCTAGAATGATCTCTAATCTTGAAGGAATGAATTTGAACCAAGAAAACCCTAAGGTAGATCCAAAAAAGATAGAACCCCAACAAGAATAAGAGAAAGTATTGATACAAATGAAGGAGACCCTGAATGACCACCGACATGTCAGATTATCAGATATTTTCAAAGAAAAAGAATGCATTGAAGCAAGAATAGGGGAATTCAACATTGACTGTGTTCTTGATGAAGAGACACAAGTGAATATTATGCTAGAGAGAACTTGAGAATCTATAGGGAATCCTGCTATGATCCCTTCATTAGGAGGAATAAGACTATTTAGAGGGAAGCTGGTAAGTTTATGTGGGAGGATTACTCAGATATCGACGACTGTCAATGGAACTTCAACAAAGGAAGATTTTGAGATTATCAAATGCATTGAAAAAAACGCCCCATTTACCATGTTACTAGGGAAACCTTTGGTTGAAAGAGATCAAGCCAGATGGAAAGAAGAAGAAGAAGCCTCAGAATAGAAGAAACAAGAGTTAAATGATTTCATGACCAGAAGGATCGCTCAATTGATTAAAGAATAGGAAAACAAATCAAAGCTATTTGACCCTAGAGACTCCAATGTTGAAGTTGCAAGACCACTAGAATACCCTCAGAAGACTAAAGTACTTAATCCAAAATCATAAGAGATGTTAACCCTGCAATATTCTCAACAATGCATAGTAACTATATCTAAAGAAGATAAGAATCATAATGGAAAGAAGAATACTGAGACAAAGCTCACTGGAAAGAAGGCTAGGAAGCTAAGTAGGAAGAGGGATAAGATTGAAAAATTACAGAAGGTTCCAGAGGTAGCCTCACAGAAGAAAAAAATGCAGAATTTGAGCTTCGCCGAGATATCAGAACAACGACATAGGTCACTTCGCTGTGGCAAAGAAATATAGCCATTGGGGATGATATATCCGTTCGACTGATTCTCCGAACAGTTGGAAAAACATTTATGGTTCGCCACCTGACCGATGGACCACACCATAATGAACATAACAAGAGTTAATGAAGCCTCATACCCATTGCAAGAAATCCATTGTTGAGTTTCCTATTTATCCCATCGCGCCATGCATGAATAACAATTTTTCCAAATCGAGAATTTGAGCTCGCAACCTTGGTTAAGATTGTCCAGTGATCATTATGTCCTTACTTTCCATATTATTTCCGTGTCGACATTACTTCGTGAACCCAATATTATTAACCCTGAGAGCGTATGTCCGAGGAGCTTAGTGCACTTGAAGAATCTGCAAAGGAAGTACTTGTTGATCTCAGGACCGAGAAAGTCATGTCGAAAAGAAGGATGTTTGTAGGTGTGAAAGCATCATCGACAGGAGGAGTCCAAGCTTCTCCATCGACTGCTCGCGGAGCAGGAATTTCTAGAACCATGACAGAGATGAGAACGAAGCATAGAGATGATCTCACAAACACTAAGTTGATTCCAAGCATCTTACCTGCATGCATATATTCTCTGAACGACGTAGTGAACAGGGATAGCATGCCTAGAGATTTTGACTATGCCTTGGTCACTACGGACCTCCCGAAAGGGATACACACAGTTCACACAGACCAGGATAAGATAAAAATGCTAAAGTTTAGTGACTTCAACCTTGGAGATCATAAATCTTACAATATGATCTCCCCGCATAAGTATTTGACCAAGACAAAAGATAAGAATTCAAAGATTATCCCCCAGCCTTGGACCCATAACCTTGCGCAATCTACCCTGCTTAATGTTATGAAGATATTTCACTTTGGATGACATCAAGAAGTGAGAGCATGTGTTAAGTTTCTATTATCTTGTTATCATGGAGGATATTTATGGTTGAACCAACATATCACAGTGGAACCAACCTTAATCCATCAGATCACCGGGCTGAGCATGCAAGGCCCTGACCCACATGATTTTTACCTTGGAAAGACCACATACCGAGCCTTAGCATAGAATATAAAAGAGACTTATGGTGATGTTAAGAAGGGAAAGCATGACTACAAGGTAGCCTCTATTTAGAACAACGCAGTACTCCTCGCCTGCCAGCTAATCGCAGGAAAGTTATTTCATAAGAACCGACCAACCCAAGTCATTTGATTCGTAGTAGACCTCGTAGGAAAGTGCACAGAGGGCCTATAGATGAATTGGGTGTAGTACTTGGTAAAAAAACTGGAGCTCGACTGCAGAGAAGCCCAAGATGAAGGATATGAGTTCCATTTCAGTTGGCTCCTGATCCTGGTTGCTTTCATTGCATGGGAGATGTCGGAAGGTGAGACCTTCCTGGACATCGATCCATTTGAATTGTTGGCCACAAAGTTCAGTACCTTGTGGTACTCAAATGATATGAATAAACAATGGCAGTCAAATGTCGTGTTTCATTCATATTATAATCAGTTGAAAGTAGCTATCCAGTCGACAACGTGCATCACTCTGAACACCCTCTACAGGTTTCAACCCGTGATGAAGTTAAGCACAGACAAACACTTTCTCTACATCACAACACGTGCTGACGAGCACAAGCAGTAGTTATATTCCTATTATAGATTAATAAAAGAATATTTGGAGGAGATCACAAAGGAATGGTCGACAGACCTCCTTGTTCCAACTGACCCTGCAGACATATCTGATGTAGACAGTCCAGAAACTGCGCAGGATCTACCCGGATCTAGCATGCGACAAAAGATCAACGAAGTGCAAGACTTAAGTAGTGCCTCAGTGAAGACTTCTTCCATCACCAGAGCAAGAGGGTGATTGTGAAGAATTAGAAGAAGTCGAATAGAAGTGTAGAGACGAAGAAAATATTTTGAAGAAGAGGAATGGTTCACCTTTGAAACCTTCTTCTTGGAAGAAGTCCAAATCTCCTGTGACTAAGATGCAGACCACAATGACCCCAGATGACTTCAATTTCATCATTGCAACCATGAATGATGCTGCACTGGAGATAGTAGAGACACAGGAGGTGAAGCAGGTGTTATCACTGAAATTTCGTCCGCACATGGCGACAAGAACTCAGCATCGTCAAACAGTAATGAAGTCATTCATGGCACTGAATTAATTTCATAACATTCTAGAAAGGTCAAAAACTATACAAAGTAACCAAAAATTGAAGGGTGCTTTACATAAGTTGGGTGCACACGCATATGCGTGGAACAGGAATGTACCATGCGCGCATGCACGCACGATGCGCGGCTGTTGGCGCAAAAACCCGCGCACCTGCTAAACGACGCATTTATTGAATTGGTCGGCCTCCCAACCACTTATGGATCAGCTCCCAAGCCGATTTGACCTTCAAATCTGAACTAAATCTGCATGGTAGGCTGGTCAAAGACCTAATGAATCCCTAAAGAGCCCCTTTTCACACTTTAAAGGAGTTACATAATCACCCAATGCAATGCTATAAAAAGCCATGAAGAAACATCATTTTCTCAAGGAATTTCATGTAATGTTATGCTGTCTTGATTGTTAAGGAATCACTCGGCAATAACACATTGGCACCATTTCATTGAGCCATCTACCTCTCCATTGAGTGGATGTGCTAGGATTTCTTTCACCATCATTCTCATTTTCTTATTGTAAGGAGAGCAAGTTTGTGAGGGCACAAGAGCCTTCCTTTGGAGGAAGAAGGGACTCATAGTCCCCTTTCTTCATTGTGCTTTGATTTCATCAATTGATCAACCTAAAAACATTGGTGATATTGGTCTTGTTGTGTCTTTTATTTCTTTATCCATATGCTTATAATTTTAGTTTGTATTAGTTTAATTCTTGCTTATAGTTTTGTTTTTGTTTCTCTATCTCTTTCCTCTACAGCTGTCATGCTCAGCAAGACCCAACTGGGCATGTAAGCACCTCTTATTTGCTCACAAGGTGACAAAAAGGGTGCAAACATATTGGTGACCATACTGGGGAGAAGGTATCAATTCCTCCCTCATTTGGGTTTATTTTTCTTTCCTTTTAGTTTGTTTAACTTGCAGGTGCACAAACCGGCCTTTGCCGACCTGCTAACCATCCAATTCAAGGGAGAATTGAGAGAAATCCATCCGGATTTTCTCTCTCGGTCATTTTTCATAGGAACACAGGTATTTCACCCCACAGACGCGCATCGGGTACGCATGCGCATCTATAACGGTTTTTTCCTGCGCGCATGCGCTTTTGGTTTTAATTATGCTCGTGCGTCTGCGCTCTGTGCACCTGTGTATGCGCTAGGGGCCGCACATTTGATTAAAATTTCTCATTGTAAGCTATTGGGATGCGGGGAAAGTCATTTTCCTTCTTAAGAATGATTTTATGCATGCTCTAAATACTGCACCACACTTAGACCCCTCAACTTATAAAGGGGATAGTCGAACAAACATAGGCACTTAGGTGGATAAAAATCAATTTCCCTTATTTGATTTTTTCCACGTGGATGGCTTGCTTTGATTTACAATCTAAGGTGAACATCAATTTTAATCACATATAACTCACATTTGGGACTAGAAATTGAAGTAACAATCCTTGAGTATGCTCTTCTCTTGCGCCTTCAAGCGATCTTGAGAACCATAAAAAGATTGTGAAAAAAAATCTCATCTCCCTTAACAAAATTTCAAAACCTTTAGGAGAGGACAAAGGCCCTTTTTGGGACCCCTCTTAGTTCCATTTTTCAAAAATATCTTAAATTTGTAACGGGCCCATACATGCCCACATGTCACAAAGGTAGGATAGTGGTTGGAATTTTGCTTTCTTAGATAAAAAAACTAGGAGAGTTTAAAGGTTTGTAACGG
>JZKD02S2129294.1:106979-117095 GCA_000966675.3 Picea glauca
CCTCACAAAACAACATCATCTAAAATATTTCTAAAAAACTCACTAAGTTTTCCTCCATAGGAGGTGCCAAAAGAAAATTTTAGTCTAGGTAGGATTTCGGGGATAGGCATCCAAACAACTCCCCGTTATCTGGTTCTCACATTGATAGTACATAGAGGTTGTCAAATAGGGAACTTCAAAATCCTCCAAGTCTAGTGTTCCAATCACCATAAGGTAGGGAGATACCTGTGAAGGGTCGAAGGCCGAGGTCCGGTTGTTCTGTGCGTCCCCCCTTGAGGCACCCACCTCTTGGACGGGATCCAGTCCGTGACCCATTTCTTAGGCCAAAAATCTAAATGCCGCACTGTGACCGAGGTACCTAGTGACCAATTTTAGGACATCTACCTAGGTGGCGATTGTGGGCTGCAATTGCACCTTGATTGGATTTTGTGTGGCTATTGGGAAGTATCGCCAACTCTTTCGGGATATTCCCCCTCTACCCCTCATTATAACCAATTGTTTCATCCTTCACTAGTTTCTATTCCAGTGACTTCAAACCCCACTGTTGAGTACTATTGGAAGGTCCAGTGCTATTTTGAGAGGAAGGACGTTACGTCTTCTAGGACACGAGTATTTGCTTTCTTTTGATTTCCCCACACGGACAAAACCCACTTACCCACATATATGCTTCTTTTTCATTTATGTATGATGCACATCTGATTACAGTTTGACTTTGATATATATAGTGTGTAAATAGTCACATCAAAGACTCTTGTTTCTATATTTCTCTCACCACTTTGTGCACACATTCACACAACTAGTCCGACATCATAGGGGAACCACAGAACCCCTATCATTCACGACACTTACTCAACCTCCCTCCTATCTTAGGGGGAGTATTTGGTCGTACCCACTCATCGGTACCTCCCTCACACACTCCTGTGAGTGCTACTATCTTAGGATTAGCCTTGCTTGGTTCTACATTGCTTGGGTCCACTTCCCAAGGTCATCCATTCACTCTCTCTCCTTTACACAGAAGCGGGGGACCCACTTCCTCTCAAGGAGGGAGCACCAACCCACCTAGTTCCCATCAAGGGTCAGGTTCACAACACACCATGGACGGAGCTAACCCTCCCCCCCACTATAGATTCCATATTTGGCCTCTCTCAACATACCGGATCTCACCAAACTTACCAATGATCCTATATTGCATGATGCCACATGGCCTACAATGCCAACAAAACTTCCTTCAGAAATCCCAAAGTTTGAAGGAAAGGCAGGGGATGATCCTGCCAACCATGTCATGACCTTTCATCTATGGTGTTCTTCCAATAGCATCATGGATGATTCCATCAGACTGCAATTATTTCAACGCACACTCACTGGCCCGTCAGCCAAATGGTATGTTGAAGAGAAATTAGGGTCCCATGGGACCTTTGAGTCATTGGCCAAAGCATTTTTGACCTTCTTCCAATTACCCATCCGCCATGACAACGGTCTAGAACTACTGTCTAACTTCAAACAAACCTCAGACACCCACATCGCTGACCACATTCATGAGTGGTGTAGGCGACGTAGTTTGTGTAAAGCAGAAACCACCAAGCAACAATGTCTTGATTGGTTTCTTAGATCACTTGTCTCTCTACTTGGTAAAGATGTAGCTTCCACCTTCCCTCAATCTGAAGAATAAGCCATTAGTAAGGCCCAACAGTATGACCTTATCTACACACAGTCATGGTATTTATACACGGTACTTCCTGATCTTCCAAAACCTGTGCCTTTTGGCCAAGACAAACCTGGGATGTCGCACTCAACAGACACACTAATAGGGGCCACCACACACCATAGTCCACAACCCCAACCACCACCAATGTATGGAACACCTCAATACCCTCCTGCATATGGGGGAACTCATTATTACCCCCCACCACCATATCAAAAGCCATATCCTGTTGCTATACCTCCACCTATCAGTGGACCACCACAGGAACCTCCCATACATCCACCTCTTCCAACCACTAGTGGTACTCCCTCAACATCATCTTATAGTACTAGCGAAGGCGCTATGCCTTCCTATGTACCTTATGGACTGGTACCACCCCAAAATCCATACTTCCCATTTCTTGGTCCTCCACAACCCATGGCTCCCCCACACCCACATGCGGGGGTAAATTTTGTTCAACCTTCTGCTACTCAACAATACCAAAATTTTGAACAGTTGAACACAGCCAACCCAACTAACCCTTCGAACAATGCCAAGAAGAAAGGATGGAATAGGAATAACAACAACCCTGGTCAAGGCGGGAATCAACCCCCACAACATCAACCCATTGGGGGCAACCAGAACCAAGGGAACCAAAACCCCCAAGGGGGAAATAACAACAAACGCCAAGGGTGGAATAATGTTAAAACCATCTTCCATTGTGCCCTTTGTGGTGAGTTCGGTCATTACACTCACCATTGCCCCCAGATCGCTGATTTAAAATGGTTTAAAGACTCTGGGAGCCTTCCCCCTTCTCCTGCACAAACTGCCCCTCAGCAGGCACCACAACAGTATGTGCAACAACCCTCGCCCGCCGTGCTGCAAAATCCTATCCCACATCAAGGTGTGATAAACACCCAACATGACACACAACATCCCCCACCTCAGGTGGGTCAATACCACAATTCCAACAATCCAGCAGAGTGAACAATTCTCCTCACCAGTGAGGAAGAAATCCTTCTGCAAACACAGAATCGTCGGTATCCAACTGAGTCTACTCCTATCTCTCCAAAGACAAACCCTGCACCGACGGGACCCCCGTTGGTGATCCCTCGCCCTTCCACCAAACCACCATTACACATCCCTCGCATCCCCTTGCGCAGGAATGTCCACAACCCACAGGCTAGGGCTGCCCACAACTATAGCTTGGTCGACGACTTAGCACAATCCCCGGCTGCCATGTCAGTCTTGGAAGTCCTCCAGACTTGTCCTTCACAACACAAGTCTCTACTTTTCGACTTGGGGGCAGTCGAACCTGAAGATACTCGACTCATCACTTTTGATCTTGACAATAGTGAACCTCGTCTTCCCGCCCTGGTCACTATTAAAATACCAGTAAAAATACGGAACATCACCGTTCATCGGTGTATCATCGATGAAGGTGCATCTACATGCATCATGTCCAAAATAGTATGGCAGAAACTTGGTTCCCCGGAACTCATACCCTCCGCCATCACATTACGAGCTTATGACGGACGACCATCATCTCCTGAAGAGATTTTTCAAAATGTTCCCGTTGAACTCGGGGGCAAAACTATTCTCATTGACATCGAAGTTATTGACGCTCCGCTCGATTACAATATCTTGTTCGGATGTAGCTACATGTATGCTATGAAGGTAGTGGCATCTTCCGTCTTTTGGACAATCATGTTCCCTCACAACGGAAAGATTGTGACCATCGACCAAGTCTCACATTATGAGCCTAACCCATATGCCAATCTCGATAAAATTCTTCCTCTCATTCACACAAACCGAGACGCATATCCACTCGTCGAGATGGGTCCTGGAATTTTTAAAGATCCATCCTTATTAGGGATGTACCATGGAGCACCACCACTCCTTCATCCCGCTAACCAAGTATGCGTCATCTCATCTAACGAAACTCACACGGAGGATACTCTTCCTCCTCAGGAGGCTTCCATCATTCCTGACGTCTCAATAGTCGCAGAACCACTCCAGCCGGAGCCTCCTGCGCACTCATCGAACTCAACAGTCCACGAATCAACATCCCCTTAAGGGAATAATCCCATCTGGGAGACAGTCCCCCAACCCCTCACTCAAATTCCCTTCTTTTACCCTCCACCAGGTATAGAATCTTTTCAGGTAGCCACCACACTCACACTACCTAATATGGTGTTAGAAATCCCAGTTTGGTATTTACACCCACCAGAGATGGTCCATCGACCATCCCTTCCCCCACAGGAAGGAATCTCCATGACGATTCCTATCCTTACCCCCACTACCCCCATACTCACTACTCCCCTACTATAGTTGGGGGCAGGAGGAAGAAGAAAGAGCCCACCACTCCACTTCCTCCTTGCATCCCACCACCTTGTGCACTATGTGAGAAAGAGGGCCACCAAACCAATAATTGTCCATCCCTACCTGAATTACGGAATTTGATTCCCCCCAATCAAACCTCCACAACACCCGTCACTACTGCTAGTCCCCCCACTACCACCCAACCTTCTAGTAGTAAAGGGTTGAGGACTAAATTTGCGTGTGCTATCTGTTCCGAATATGGCCATTACACCCATCATTGCCCAGCACTACCATGCTTTCGACAGACATTAGCGGCTGTACGCCAAAACATCCAGAACAACCCACGCCCTGCTATGTCCTCTTCAAATATCACTGACATTCGTTATGTCACCACTTCCGTTAATGAACGTCTGAGATGCCCTTGCTCTCTCTGCGATTCATTAACTCACTTTACATACCAGTGTCCTATGATCCTCGCATACAGGAAACGCCAATTGGCCCTACGTCACCAACCCACAACGACGGTACTTGACATTGCTTTGTCACTTGAGGATCTTCATGTCATTTCTCCATAGCCTGAGGCACTCCCAACGCCTCCATGGTTCTTAAATGACATCTCTGAGGATTTACCCCTGTACGGCCCCCCGTACCATCCCTGCCCAAAAATTGAAAACCTATTTCTATGGAGGATGATCAAACCACTAACCTGATACTCGCAGAACGTCGATCGGATGCCTCATCCTCCCCGAATCTCCAAATCTCCTCTGAAATCTGCTCGTCCAGTCACTATTAAAACAGGTACAAATGAGGTGGCAATGTGGGCCCTACAGCTATATATAGCCCTTTTGCCAAACTTCCACTCACCATTCCGGGAGCCCAAGGTGTCCATTTTTCAAACCGTTTTCAGCCACGGGACCAACATCCCGCCACCTACATCATAGCTGTCCCTAGGTCACTTTTCATCCTGAGCCCCCGGGACGCCTTTTTTTTTTCATATCATGGTCAGGTACGCATGCGCATTGTCACATTTATCTAATACATGGTCATATCTTTGCTTCTCTTCATATATTGTTCACTTTGGGTATTTGGTTGTTCTGTGTGCAGGTACTTGATCATCATCCCTCAACATCATTCCTTCAGGTATATACTCATCACTGACATGTAGTCTCTCCCGCTGTATTGCATTTACATATCCAGTCACACCCTCTGATATTGGCCTTTAGGATACTCATTCTCGGCTCTGCATTACCCACACCTCCATTTGCATCTTCGGTACTGTTACCTGGTAGCTTTCTTACCCACATGAGTTGTCTCATTCATAACACCTTTTGGCACTTTTGACACTCATGCTATTCTTCATTACCCTTTAGGGATGGGAGTCCCGATAGTCTTTCATCATGTTGTGAATCAACCACATACTCCTTCTCCTCATTTTTCTAGCTTCCCATATGGACTCCCAGATCATCTCTTTATGGTTCTATTCTTTTTACCTGCACCTCCGCAGGATCATGAACCCTCCATTTCATCCATCATCAGTTTTCCCATCTGCGAACCTATCTTCATTTCACCTACCTCATATAGAAACTCACCAATGGGGCCCCCACCCTTTATCAGTTTTCCAAGACAAAAATATGCCCTCCCTGGGGCACTCATTTCACACCGGGGCACCCGTTTATGTATTTGTACATTTACTCCCCAAAATTATTCATTATTTATTGTACAAACACCTTTATTTCCAGTCATTACATTTTCTTTTGTCGTCACCATTGGTGACTTGCTTCCTTTTTGGCCACACGCAACCCATGTCCCCCTGGTTGGAGCATTGCTTCTCATCTACCCTTGTCGGCATCGTCCATATCTTCAGAGTACTTCACAGGTCACTTGCCTCTACCCTCTAAATTTGTTCACCTTGTCCCACCTCTGGCACAACTTATCCTCGGTCTTGGCGTCCCCCTAACACTCGACCTTGTCACACGGTTGTGGCCACTCATTATATCATACACCCTCCAACCAAGGGCCGTCTTGAGTCTTCCCACTTTTTGACTTCGTCCATGTACCTATGCCACTTCCTCACTTCAGTAGATTCTATGAAGCCCTTTGCTTTTGGGAGTCGCATTCCCCTTTTTTCGACAACAACACACTTTTTCCAGAAGGGCGATAGTATCTTGATTCTCATTCTCCATTTAATGAGAGATCTCGGATGGCACAGGCTGAAACACCATTGCTCTCTGCTGTCGTTGGCCCCCATAAAATTCGATGCCAACACTTTCTCATGTTATGGTGGGTCTTACTTTGCGGCTATTGTAGTTCTTTTTATCATTTGTCGAAGACCTCTAAACCTGGTAGGGCCATCAATGCCCACATCATCGTCGCTTCTTCTTACCGTGATCATTGCCTATTGTTTAGAGTATATTCCTTTGCAGAATTGTCTTTTGCCTTTATCATCACTGCCCCCGAGGGCGCTGCAGTTGTCTACACCAACACTTCCATCATCTTTTGTCAGAGTTACATAACACAAGCATGGGGCATGCCCACCTCGTTTGTACACAATTGTATATTGTTACGCACCTTATGGAAGGTCTAGTTCTACCGGTTCCTTTCTTCTCCAAAGGATTTCTCTACACGGTCCCACTATTTCTCTCTCTTACAACAACATTCTCAGTAGAAGAAACATTGATGGATTTCGACTATACATATGCTCCTAACCTCATCCATCAGGGGGCATCTGTTATCACTGAAATTTCATCCGCACATGGCGACAAGAACTCAACATCGTCAAACAATAATGAAGTCATTCATGGCATTGAATTAATTTCATAGCATTCCAGAAAGGTCAAAAACTATACAAAGTAACCAAAAATTGAAGGGCGCTTTACAGAAGTTGGGTGCGCGTGCATATGTGCGGAACAGGAACGTACCATGCACGCATGATGGACAACTGTTGGCACAAAAACCCGCGCACCTGCTAAACGACGCATTTATTGAATTGGTTGGCCTCCCAACCACTTATGGATCAACTCCCAAGCTGATTTGACCTTCAAATCTGAGATGAATCCGCATGGTAGGCTGGTCAAAGACCTAATGAAGCCCTAAAGAGCCCCTTTTCACACTTTAAAGGAGTTACATAATCACCCAATGCAATGCTATAAAAAGCCATGAAGAAACATCATTTTCTCAAGGAATTTCATGTAATGTTATGCTGTCTAGATTATTAAGGACTCACTCCTTGGCAATAACACATTGGCACCATTTCATTGAGCCATCTACCTCTCCATTGAGTGGATGTGCTAGGAGTTCTTTCACCATCATTCTCATTTTGTTATTGTAAGGAGAGAAAGTTTGTGAGGGCACAAGAGCCTTCCTTTGGAGGAAGAAGGGACTCATAGTCCCCTTTCTTCATTGTGCTTTGATTTCATCAATTGATCAGCCTAAAAACATTGGTGATATTGGTCTTGTTGTGTCTTTTATTTATTTATCCATATGATTATAATTTTAGTTTGTATTAGTTTAATTCTTGCTTATAGTTTTGTTTTTGTTTCTCTAACTCTTTCCTCTACAAATGTCATGCTCAGCAAGACCCAACTGGGCATGTAAGCACCTCTTATTTGCTCACAAGGTGACAAAAAGGGTGCAAATAGTAGGAGCAGATGTATAATCATATCGAGATAGATCTCCAAGGGGTGCAATAGGCACTACAGTCTAGCCGCGTAGTCTCCACTGCGCCTCTAACAGTAGGAACACCAGAACCAAGGGATGAGCCAGATCAACTCCACCGAATTGCTGATACAGTCTAATATCGCCTTCGATGGTGTCAAAAAGAAACAACACAAGCCAATCAAGCTTTAACATAGGTACATGGAGTTATTATGGAGAAGTGCAACACGTCAGAACGATAAAAGATTTCTCTCCAAGAAAAATGGGATGCAGAGAAAGTAGAGCTACAACAAAGCAAGGAACAGTTGCTCGCAGAGAAACTTGAGATAAAGGAATTGGTCAACATAGGACTTCTCTCTGTGACCGTCATTGAAGTACAGACAAAATCATGGGTTACACATAAGGTGGAACAACTAGAAGGAGTAATTTAGAAGATCCAACAGTGCATTGCAGATCTCGAGCTTCACGTAGTACCCGAGACCCTGCAGGAGATCATAGACCAAATAGAAATAACTACCCACAACACAGTTGAAATACTGAAAGCTCTTTCCTTGGAGTGCAAGCAACTAAGTAGCCACAATGCCCAGACATATGAGAACCTCACCAAAAACCCAGAGTTATAAAAACTGGAGTCGCAACTACAGAAGGCAAAGTATGAAGCTGAAAAGATACAGACACAGTTGAAGGCCCTGTCACACGTAGAAAGAATGAAGATATCTCATGAATGATGCATGACCCAACAACAGATCCAAATGATCCAGAGAAAAGTGATGGAAGTGACTCAATGACTTCAACCGGTGCAAGATAAGGCATGCCAACTGTTCACAGAGGTTGATAGCCGAGGAGCAGAGATAGAACAGGTTGTGAGTGCAGCAGAACAACGCCTAGAGGGACCTATCAATGACACACTCATCCATGAGTTTTCCAAGCAAGATGATGTATCAAAACAATAGGTTGAATCAACTCGAGCCAAGATCGAGGCATTCGAGGTAGAATTGATCAAACCATAGTGACTCGGGATGAGTCATAGGTGAGTGTTGGGGGCCTATTGGCCCTTGACCAAGTTTTGGGAGTTTCTTGGTCATGTTGACCTATTTTGGGACTTCGATAGCCTGTCGAAGGAGGAGCACACGTCAAAGCAGAGATCACAGGATCTTGGCCCCCTTTTGGGCCCCTTTTTTAGGTTTTGGGAATATGTAACGGGAATGGGATGTCAACCCATGGGTTTACCCATGTTTAGGACTATTTTGTAATGTATATATAGAAGGATAGGCAATGTAGAAAGAGGTTGGTGTGCTAAGTGCTAAAGGAATGGCCAAGTGCTAGATCTTGGTGATCAAAGGATTGTAAGTGCTTTGTGCATAATGTGTAAGACCTGTAGAGATAAGTGCAAGTCATTGTAAGAAGTTGAGAAAAGATTTGTGATGTAATGCAATAAAGAAGGATCTAGCGAGCTGCGCAGTTCTTCTGTCCTGTGTGGAGTAAGGGTTTTGATGGATTTGTGCTGGTAACAAATTTAAGACACTAATAAAGAAAAAGAGTTGGTGGACGTAGCCCCAGGGTGGGGGTGAACCACATAAATCTGCATGTTATGCTTTGTGCTTCGACTTGATATGTTTATCCCTTCTTTTTCTAAGTGATTTGATATATTTAGATAGATCTACTTATGATTTGTGCTTCTTAGAGGTGTGTGAATGTTAGATTTGACATGTATGAGGATGCTTAGTGCTGATCTACCGGATCTGATTTGTTTTACTGTTGTTAAGTGCTGAAATACCTTAGATCTAAGTGAATGCTGCGATGCTCCATGCTATCTATGAAGTATAAAGTATAATAAGGGTTGAATTGTAGTGACTGTTCTTAAAATAACATCTAAAATTTTTACCAAATCCTACCAAATGTACAACAAATTATGCCAGATTCATAAAAGAAGAATTATGCAAGTAAAATTAAAATTTATCAATGAGTAATGCATAAATTCGAATTGAGTACCTTAATACTGATGCTAATTTTCGTTGTCAGCTGCCTTCCTGCTGCTACCTGCTACACAGTCCAGTCCTGTTGCAAACACAGAAAATAATTGCCCAAAACCTCTTGTCCACCCTGCCAACTAGGAAAACAACCTAGCTCCAGGATATCTACGGATATCCTGGCCCTCCGAGCCCAAAAATTCTAGCAACCCAGTGCCTGCCTGATCAATAGGTCTCAACCAACAAATCATGTGCCTCAATCTGAGCACACCAATCTCACAGCCCCTCTCGGCTCTCTCCCATAGCAAGAAAACAGTCTCCCGTAGAATCCCCTCCTCCCACTCCTTCCTTCCATCCTTATCCCTCCTTCACTACCTTTCTCCCTTTACCTCCTCACCAAACCCCTTTATTACCCTTATCCCTTATTAAATACCTTATCCCTTGATTTAATTACCCTTATCCAAATGTATTGAATACGTTATCCCTTGT
>JZKD02S2129294.1:124604-148009 GCA_000966675.3 Picea glauca
AAAATTAAAATTTATCAATGAGTAATGCATAAATTCGAATTGAGTACCTTAATACTGATGCTAATTTCCGTTGTCAGCTGCCTTCCTGCTGCTACCTGCTACACAGTCCAGTCCTATTGCAAACACAGAAAATGATTGCCCAAAACCTCTTGTCCACCCTGCCAACTAGGAAAACAACCTAGCTTCAGGATATCTACGGATATCCTGGCCCTTCGAGCCCAAAACTTCTAGCAACCCGGTGCCTGCCTGATCAATAGGTCTCAACCAACAAATCCTGTGCCTCAATCTGAGCACACCAATCTCACAGCCCCTCTCATCTCTCTCCCATAGCAAGAAAACAGTCTCCCGTAGAATCCCCTCCTCCCACTCCTTCCTTCCATCCTTATCCCTCCTTCACCGCCTTTCTCCCTTTACCTCCTCACCAAAGCCCTTTATTACCCTTATCCCTTATTAAATACCTTATCCCTTGATTTAATTACCCTTATCTAAATGTATTGAATACGTTATCCCTTGTGGGATACGTAACCCAATTTAATATTACATTATATTATTATCCAATTCTTATTTAATACTTTATTAATTAATGACTTAATTAATAATTAAATCAATCATTAACCATATTGATTAAAGAGTTAATTATACTTAAATTAATCCTAATCAAGAATAACTAATTAATAATAAATAATTAGTTAAGGTTATTTTAATAAATAATTATAATTTAGCTAATCCTTTAGGATTACCTTATTAAATTAATTATAATTTATAATCAAGGGTCGTTACATGAATATTGACGAATAATCTATGATAAGTACTCTGTAAGCGATATAATCATAGATCTGTGTCCCAACTAAGGTTGCAAACACTTGAGTTCTGCAACCACCCCTGCCTCAACCTCAGGTGAGACTTCATCTGCTTCACAGATGTTGCCGAAAGGGCTGGTAGTTAGGGCTTTGTTGGTGCACTCTTGAGTGTTGAACCCTGGGTTTGCCCCTGTGCCAACACAACCCCTTATTCAATCAACCTAATCTTATGCAAGGATTTTTTCCTTCATAGGGAGTGATGACAAGATAATTCTCCTCTCAAGGTATTGGAAATCCATGGTATGGATATTTACCTTTACAAGGGATGTCAATCGGGGGAAACCCCTCCCACACTCAGTGGAACCCCAAGAAAGGTTCAGTTCCTATGCATGGAGGATTGCCTGGGCGAAACCACAACCAAGTTATTTATAATACCATGCAGGGAGAAATCCCTACCCAGGGTATGCCATCAAATTATGTGAATCCATCGATGATGTAGACAATCATGCAAACTTCTTATACTGGCTAAGGACACCCTGGGTTTTACTAGAACCCTGGTTAGCAAGAAAAAATTTCTTGAGAACCTAGTGCCAGTCAAAACACAGGCTCCTCTTTTCCTTTAAATGGGTTTCAACCTAGGTTACCTTTTCTGGAAACTCTTCATTTTCCAAATTTATCATGATCCATGTTGGCCTCCTATGACAACTAAGCTTCCCTCAAACATACCTAAATTTGAAGGAAAGTAGGGTGAAGATCCAGGAAATCATGTTACAACATTCCACTTATAGCGCTCCTCCAACTCGTTGAAGGATCACATGCTTCTCTTTTTCTTTAAATGGGCTACAACCTAGGTTACCTTTTCTAGAAACTCTTCATTTTCCAAATTTATCATGATCCACATTGGCCTCCTATGACAACTAAGCTTCCCTCAAACATACCTAAATTTGAAGGAAAGTAGGGTGAAGATCCAGACAATCATGTTACAACATTCCACTTATGGTGCTCCTCCATCTCGTTGAAGGATGACTCTATCCAGATGTGATTGTTTCAACGTACTCTCATAGATGGTGATATGAAATGGTATATTGAGCTTGATAGCTCGAAGTATTCTTACTTTAACGAATTGAAATGGTTTTCTTAAACCATTTTAGGTTATCGGTGAGATACGATGCCGATACAAATTTGCTGGCCAACTTTGAGCAAATGAAGGTTGTCCATATATCTGATCATATATGAGAAAGGAATCTCTGTAAGAGCTTACTCAAAGTATAGTTCCCTCTCGCATGTTTTTTTGAGTGGTTCTTGGAGTCCTTGGTTCCTTGTGTCTCCAAAGACGTTGTGACTTCCGAAGTGTTCTCAGAGGAGGAGGCTATTATGAGAGCCCAACAATTAGAATTGATTTATTCTCAATCTGGTATGCTGTACAAGATTCTCCCAGATGCACCATGGTCAATGTTTGACAAAACCAAACCAAAGTATGGGCCTCATGATGATGGTATAGTAGGCTTAGCCCAAACTAAGCCCAAAAATAATTTTGTAACCAATCACAACAATTATCACTCCAATAGACTGTGGCCATCCATACTTCTAGTTCGACTGCCCCCAGAACCCAAACATTGAAAGTACACAATGTACAGTTGATGAATCCCAAAGGTAACCAAAAACCCAAGGGAAAAATAAAGGCCAAGGGAAAGAAGGGCAAGGGGGGTACAAATGCTACTAACAATGCTGGAGAGGGAAAAAATGAGAAGAAGAAGGTTAAGTTTCCATGTAATATTTGCGTGGACGATGAATTAAATCATCAATTCCCTCGGCTTGAGGAAGCCTAGAAGATTTTGGCACAACAATATCTTGTTGTGTTAACTAAACCTTTCCCTCAAGGGAAAAAGATGTCACAAGATTCCTCATGCTAATAATGGAGCTGCAAACGTATACATGATGATATCAGATGCTCATCTTCAGACCAGGGCTCATGGTTACATAATGAAAAAATATGATGAGAAGGGAAAATAATCTTCCAACCCATTTCCTCCTATTCATATTTAGAATACTATGGGAGAAACAATGAATCAAATCCCTAAAGGTGTGTTTAATAAGGATTCTCATAATCCAAATACAAGGGATGCTCATAATTACTCCATCGTTGAGGATTTGGCGCAAACCCCTTGTGCAATGTCTGCTCCAGAAGTCCTCCAGAGTTTCCCCTCAAAGAGAAAAGAATTACTATATGCCTTGGGAGCTACTAATCCAACTAACTTGGGAACTATCATTTTTGACCCTTCCGATCATAAAACTCATTTTCCTTACCACATCACCTTCCAGATAGTAGTGGTTTATGCCACGAAATCGTTCACATGAAATATTTTCCGCATGGTGGTAGATGAGGATGCCTCGACTTGCGTGATGTCATTGACATGTTGGAAGGTTATCGGTCAGCTCGAGTTGTCTCCTTCACCAAAATTGTTAACTACACTTGACGATCGTTATTTTAGACTGCATGGCATAATCCCTTCCTTCCCTGTGTAGTTGGAGGGTAAAATTTTGTGTGTCAAGGTTGAAGTAGTCGATGTGCCTCTCGACTACAACCTTTTGTTAGGATGAAGTTGAAATTACACAATGACAATAGTTGTATCCTCCATTTTTTCGTGTCTTCTGTTTTCCTCATGAAGGAAGGATTATAACTGTTGATGAATTATCCTTCTCTCGTCTTGACCTTTCATCGGGGGCATCCATGGTATCGATGATTGATAACCCATAACAAGGTACTGTCAACTTAGGTACTAGAATGTTTCCATATTTGATGGGAAATTTTTATTTTCCTTCACCTTCGAATGATGCCAAGTTTATTTTGGCTATCCTTGATCAACCTAAAGCTGCCATATTTCAAGTAGATTATTTTCAAATGAGTTATTTCATGATCCATGGAATTTACCTTCCTCTATCATATTTGATGGAAGGGGTAGGGAATACTGGTGTTGGGCCCTTAATTTTGATAAATAGAAGTTGCGCAAGCCATTTTGGAATTAGATAGTCAACCAAAGGAAGGAATAGAAAGCAAAGAAAAATGAATGCGCAACAAGAAATAATTAGAACATAAAACAATTGGAAGGACAACACAACACCAGTTTTGGGAGAAAGAGATTGCAACCAAATCAAGAAGAAGAGATAAATCTTGGGTTCTCAACCAACAAGCTTGGATCAAATTATACATATAGGAGATCAATGTGATTGTAAAATGGTTGTCGGGGTTTCTAGGGTTTTCTAGAGTTGCTATAAGGTTGTTGCTAGAGTCATTATTGTTACTGTTACTGTTGGTATTAGCTAAGTCCCAAGATCTGGATAGAAACCATATTGATAATGTAATAGATTCATGTAGTACTGTAGTGTTGGAAAGAGCAAGGGATTGAGATAACCTTGTCTCATAGTAGTACAAAAGCATTTGTTGATTATATTTGGCATGACCAATTGTATCTGTAACTCAAGCTGATCTTGTATTTTGAGAAGAAACATGTTATATGATAATACAGTGGGAGACCCAAATTTTCTTAAAAATATCTTGTGTACTTAGTCTTCTGATTCTATTGAATGTTATTCTATGTTATAGTTTATGTCTGATATGCTTGATTGGTTATAGCTTACATGTGAATGTCAACACAACTCTGTTTTCCCCATTCTCGGTTAGGAAATGTTCAGGACTACAATGGGTTTAAGATATCTTGCATAGGAATGATATGAATCTTGATACTTCAGAGATCTATCTGAGTATTCCCCTTACACTTCCTTGTCCTATTCATCTTGTTTGTGCTTCAGATGAGAATTTTTCCCTCTCGGGAAGATGAAAATGCTAGCACACTAGACTACATCAGTACATTTAGTTGGTAACTTGAGAAGGACCCTAGTATGATCACTTTTGGACAAACAAAATGGTTTCATTGTCAGGACTTGTGATTTAAAAGGAAACCTACAAGGAGAATGCTTCTGTGGATCTATAGATCTGATATTTAGAAATGGTGGGAAAAAAATTGTGATGCATTTATATGGAAGGAAGCGGAGTTGCGAGGTAAAAGCGTGAATTCTACAAGATGTTCTATATTTTACTTAGAAAGATCGAGTGAATAGTATGAGATATTCTGGGTAAAATTCTCAGAAGAACTGTTCCATTGGATAGATCGACTACAAGAAGCACCGAAATTTAAAGATCACGTCAAGAATACCTATACGTGGGACACAGAGAATATCTCAAAACTTCATCAGTTAGATCACCATATTATGCGAGCAATCGATTTCTAGGTTAAAATGACTCTGGAAGGATATATCATTGAATTCACAACTGAGAATCACCAATATTTTTCATGGGTGGAAGAAATTTTCAAGAAAGGTGCGCGTGGGAGACTGTTGAGGGAAACTCCCCTGTGGATCAAATAATTCTTGATGGAGGAGGGGATGATAATTATTCCCTACATTGAGATGGAAACCTAAACACCTACGCTTGGGGTAGGGTGATTTTGGGGTAGGATAATGACTTGAGAAGGGGAAAGAGTTCTTTGACATATGGGGGAAGATCAAGAAAAGAACAAAAGAGACGAGCGAGCCTTGAGGACAACCACCATAGTTGAGAAGTGGTGGTGTGGAAAGGTAAAGAAAGAAACAAAGAAGTTTGAGGTGTTGTGGAAATAAATCGAATCAAGAGGAATAAATAAAAGAAAGAAGAAAGAGTTGAGGAAGGTAAGAAGACAAGAAATATTGGCTAGTCTAAGATTACAACAGAGAGAAGCATAGAGAGGAAGGAGTCCCTAGGTGGGTGGATGAGAAGAGGAGTTTGCATAATCAAGGGAAGACAAAGAAGGTCTAGAAATTGCATAAGACCGAGAAGATTCATCCCTGATATCAGAAAACATCGGGAATCAGGCCGAGAAGGATGCTCCAGAGGAAGAAAATGAGACCCCCCAAATCAAAGAAACCTGCCCAGAAGTCAGTGGAACCAACCCCAAATCACCCGTTCCCTAGGTGTCCTTTATACCAGTGGTAATATCTATACCACATACTTATGCTATTTCTATTTAATTGCATCCAATTAGTCAGTCACAGTATGTAAGTGTAAACCCTAGGAGGATATTGGGATCCCCTAACATAGTGCAACTAGGGCCATTAGGTTTTATTTTAATAGGAACAGTAAGACTCAGAATGTCTGGAAATATGGGAGGATGGATCTCTCGATACCCAAAGTTTTGGGGTAAAGGGGACGAGGATGAAGAGAAACATTGGTTCCTATGTGAAGCCATCTGGAGATCCAGAGGGACTCTTAATGAAAACAAGTGAGTAGAGTTTCAGACTACCTTGAGGGGTTGTGCCCTCAAATGGTACATGCAGTATATTAAACCAGGGGTGCAAGGAAAAGTGTTCACCCTTGCCCAAGTTCGTTTGAAGTTCATCTCCAAATTCAAACTACCTCAGTCAAAGAAAAAATCTCTCTCTGAGTTGCGGGAGATTCAATAAAGGGAAGGAGAATCTGCCTGGGAGTATTGTCAGAAATTCAAAGATGCTATTGGTAGGTTAGCGCATCCAATTCATGAAAATCACCAGAGGGAATGGTATATCCAAGGATTACTATCTCTGACGATAATTCCTCTAACACAACAATGGATAGCCACCTTAACAAACACCTTGGAACAATCGATGAAGATCGAATCCATGACAGGTTATCCAGGGAGTTTTAGGGTGACCAGGCCTCCAATGGATGCAAATTTGTCACAAATCCAAGGACAAATATTGATGCTAATGGAGAATATTCAAGAATTAACCATACCAAGACCAAGAAGACCTCAGGTTTGGTGCACAAGATGCTACACATAAGGGCATATGGAAAATGAATGTCCACGCATGAGGGGAATGGGACCTCCTCACAACCCGATGGGATCCTCTCCAAGACCAATAGGAGGAGTTGGGAAAGTATCTGTGACTCCACCATTCCATGCACTAGGGATATACCATACCTTTCCAGGAACTCAAACATCTCAACCAACTGAGTATTGTGAGATTTGTTGGATAAATGGACATGCAATGAGGCAATGTCCTATTATGAAAAAGTATAATATTGGGCCCAATACAATATATTGCAAGTTATGCACATCTACAACACATGCTACAAGTCAATGTAGAGTGCTGGATGTGCTTTCTGATAGATTAGATCAGATAACATTCAGAATAAACGAAACCCCCCAAGGACTTGGAAGAGGCCAGGGAGGTGGGGTTGGAGGTGGATTCATAGGAGGAAGAAATGGAGGAAGATCCCTAAGCATATGTTACAACTGCAATGAAAAATTTCACTTATCCAGAGACTACTCTCACCCAAGACAACCATGGTGCTCTCACTGTAGGACTAACATGCATGCAACCAAATATTGCCTAGAACTGATTGCGAAATGGGAATATCGGGTTTGTCAACGAGGAGATAAATTCATAGGCTTGGAATGTATAAAGGGAATCAAGAGACAACTACCTAAGATCAACATGATTACTCATGGAGGAGAAAAAACTGGGGCAGATGCAGACAACCAACCCAATATTTAGAAAGCAACTCCCAAGGATGGCAGGTATGACCCTTTGAAACAAAAGTTGTTCTTCAAATATGAAATGGAAATATTTAAGAGTATCCCTACTCCATAAATAATGGAGGATTCCACTAAATTCACCTTTCAACCTGGAATTGCGCTAGCCCCTACCTCACTACCGACACCTAGAAACTCTGCAATTCCAAAGAGAAACCCTGAGCAATCTCAAAGCGTAATCAATCTCTGGTTTCAATTGTTCTTTGATATCCTAGGGGATGACCAACTTAAGAAGAAGTTGTGAAAAAATGTGTACCTAATACTGGGAAATGAGGGAACTGCAAAATCCATAGTAAGGATGAACCTCCCTTAGAAGAATACCCAGAGAATACAAAGAAGAAAGGTGTGAATAAGAAAAGAATTTAGGTTAGAAGCCTAGCTAGATGATTTTGAAATAAAAGATGTCATGCTAGATTTGGGATCCAATGTCAACATGCTACCCAAAAGGACCTGGGGAGATTTAGGAAAACCTCAGTTAGTGTATTCCCCCATCCAGTTGAGAATGGAAAAACAATACTACATTTTCCTAGTAGGAAGGATGGAAAATGTAGAAATAGATGTTGCGGGAGTTAAAACCAAAACCAATTTCAAGGTAATTAAAATCATGGGAGATAAGGATCCCTACCCTTCTCTACTCAAAATTGATTGGGCATACAAAAAATATTCTATCATTGATCTAAAGAAGGACACCATGACATTTGAAGTGGATGGGATAAAAGTGGTTCAACCCATAGATCCGTATTTAGGGCCTAGATACACTGAGAAAATGGACAACAACATGGAATCAGATGCTCCTGACCAATTATACACCATAATATTAGGAACGAGACTAGATTACATAAATCCCACTGCAGATGGATCAACATGTTGGAGAAGCATTGTAATTTCCCTAAAGCCAAATCGAATTGCAAATCTAAATACAAATGTACATAAGCTGGTGAGATGATTTGATATCATTTTGGTATGCACATTCCATGGTGTAGCGCATGCAGGTACTGCACAATAAAATGAGGAAGTGTGCACATTCCGAGATACCGTGCACAACATATTAAGTGTGCGCGATGTAGAGGCTAGGAATCTTTGTGTATATGATATGTTTTATAGGCTGGTGAGCCAGTATTATAAGCTAGGATGCTTATATTTTGATTAGGCCGGAAATCCTAGATGTTCAAGGCCAGTGCACCTATTTTGGTACATATCTCATAATTAATATAAAATACATCGCTGCACGCATACTGACCACGATAAAAGAGATGGGGGACTAAACTCCACTAGTTAGGGAAAGGGAAGGGGCTAAGTTAAGGAATATTATATTAATATTTCTTAAATCATAAAGTATGGATAATTATGTTATCCTAAGTTCTAAGTTGGGGCCAAGTGGGCCAAAGTAGCTTCCAACATGACAAGTGTCAAGTTGGGGTCATGCATGCATATTGTTGGACTTAGTTCATTTCGGGGGGATCACTATCATTCTGACCATCATATTTCCCTGATTCATCCATCACTGAGATATATAGTCAAACATCCATGAATATTGGTAGCTATTGAACTATCTTTTGTATCTTCATGACTTTACCTGAACCCATATCCAGAACCTTCTGTTGGGTAACTGTTAGCTTGGGAGTGGGATTGAAGAAGTGGGTTGTGAGGCCCATGGGATATTGAAGAGGTGGGTTGTCAGGTCCATGAGCAAATCTCTATGTGAGAGAATTGATGGGGATTGATTTCTGAAGGTGATGAACTACATCTACAGGGCTCTAAGACTTCCTATCCAGCATGTTGCTGAATCCCTAGAAGGGAAGTGGGGTAGCCGAGGGACTGTTGAGAAGAGAAGGGGCACATTTCCTTGGGTGGGACAGACATGTGGGGAATGAGTGACTGTAGGTTGTTAGTTGAGTGAGCACATGAGATAGAGTCTTTCCTATTGTTCACAAGCCTTTAGCCTGGTTAGAAACCCCTTTACTCGGGTGGCGTTTAGTCCCAGCTCAGGGGTGACTCACTCTTGAGAGTGATGAATAGTGTGGTCTAAGGCTAGGAGGTTCGTGGAAGGTCTGCACACAGTTGGTGATATTCTCACAAATATAAGTGTCAATTGTGTGATTAATTTACATGTTGCATTGTTATTCACGTGTTATTTTATGGGTTTATCTTATGCGTGATTATAGCTGTCTGTATGCTTATGGGTATTGCATGTTTATGCTGCCTGTATATGTTTAATTTTATTTCAGTGTGAATTCATGCATTTACATAACGTATTTGTCTGTTCACGTTTTATATATATTAAGCTTCTGCAATAATTCTGTGTGTCCATATGTTTTAATTGCATGCCATTAGAAAATTATATGAGACATAAATTATTAGGATGCTAAGTATGTTACAGTATGTTATGCATATAGAACATATGTGTTCTCTAGCGTAGTGTGTCCTGACATGAATGGTCGAGGATGTTACAATTGGTATTTGAGCACGAAAGAGTGTTCTGGAGTAGCATGGCCTGGCCTGTATCAGGATGTGAATGTTACAAAGATAATTTCAGAGCTAAGTAAAGCGTCTGAGGAGTGGCTCGCCATCGGCCTGTGTGAGGCGTGGGAATGTTACAAAAATGGTTTCAGAGCTAAGTAAAGCATTTGAAGAGTGGCTTGTCCCCGACCTGTGTGAGGTCGGGGATGTCACAAATTAGTATTAGAGCTTCAGTTTTCAACACTGAGCCTGAATGGGCCGAGAAAGTTGAGTTGAATAAATTGTCACAAAGGATTTAATTCGAAGTGGCCAAATTTATGTTGTAGAGCATCCATGGAAAAAAAAAAAGTAACAACAACTGGGTGGAAATGGGTAAAAGCCCCAATTTTTGTGGATGGATTCATGAGAAAATGGAGAAATTCAGCCAAGTGATGAGATATTACTGATTTAATATCTGTCCTAGCAAATTTGAACCTAGAATTGGTTGAATTTGAAGTTACAATGAATCCATGATAGATGGAGTGGAAAACGTTAGCGTGCAGGTACCGCGCGGAAAATGTTAGCGTACAAGTACCGCACAAAAAAGTTAGCGTGCTGGAGCGCACGGTAAATTGTGGCACCGCGTGGAAGAATATGGTGTGTGGGTGTGCACACTAAATTTGGAATTTCATGGAGTGCACACACATAAGAAGGTGCGTGCGGTGTACACACACACAATAAGGGCACACAGGGTGTATGTAGTATTGGTAGAGCGCATAGGAGTTTGGTTGGCGCACGCGCAATATGGGTATATGTTGTCGCACAATAGTTTAGTATGTGCGCACAAAGTATTGATGCATGGTGGGGGCATATTGAACTTTGGCATGGTGCAATGCATAGAGATAAATTCATGTGGAATATTTGTGCACGATACAAAAAATTGCGTGCAACGGGTAATAGTGCAAGAACCAAAATTGCGCGTGACACAAAAGTGCGCACATGTTATTGGCACAAAAAATAAGTGATACACAGTGATTCTAAAGTGAACCAAACCCGATTTAACTATGATGTTGTAGCACATGGAAAATATGGGAGCATAGATTGAAATTTTTGCGTGCGAAGTTGTTTGAAGGGTGAAGAACGACAAAAACAATGAATGGTAAATTATAAGACCTCGAATAGCTCCATGAAGCCATAAATTTCTGCTCAAGACTCAGAATTGAGCATGTGAGCAGGCGTTGGAAAGATCTTGGATAGGGGAATATAATTATACACCCAAAAAATTGATTGGGAATTCAATTTTTTAGGAAATCATAAGAAAGGCTTCTGATAAATTATTGAACCAAAATGGTTCATATTTTTCATAAAATTACTGAAACAATCAGTCTGACAAGTTTTGTTGGCTGCACATTTTGCATAGTTAAAAACAACTAGATCAGATCAAGATCAGTTTAGGATCTAGAGTAATGGAATAGGCACCAGGAAATTATAGCCAGGAAGATGAAGTCAGAGGGATTGATGTCCATTTGAGCATGGAAGGAACCAACTCCAATGGACATGGTGAAGAAAGGGATGAAAACATAAATATGGCAGAGACCATTAATAATTTATAGAAGGATGTTCAAAGCCATAAAGCTGATAATGAAAGGATTATGAGAGCCAAGGAGACACATGATGACTTCAACATGAAGTTATTGGAGAGCTTGAAAAAAATAGAAAATAAATTGGATAAGGAGAGTGGCTCGAGCAAATCGGAAAGTCACAAGTCTCATGATGAGAAAAGAAAAACAAGAAGTGTTAGCAGGCATCACCACCACTCCCCGAGGAATTCCAATAAGAGATCACACAACAACTCAAGTCCATCCCTTGTCAAAAATGACGAGAGGTATGGGGTGGATGAACTGCGAGGAGAAATGAACAAAATCAAACCTCCTACATTTGATGATGAGCACAAGAAGGATGAATATGCAGAGAGATGGCTGCTAGGCATGAGAAAGTATTTTCAATTGCATAATTATTCCTTTGATGCAGAGGGTAGAATTTCCATCTATCAACTCAAAGGAAAAGCATCCATGTGGTGGGATCGGCTTGTGTAGGTGCAACACATCAAAGAGAAAAGTGTTACTTGGAGAATATTCAAGAAGTATTTTGAGAAGAAATACTTGACTCAGAGATACTATGACAAGAAAATGAAAGAGTTATTTGAACTCAATCTTGGGAGTATGACAATTGAGGAATATGAGAGAAGGTTTCTAGAATTTTTGAAGTATGTATCTTTCATCAAGGATGAGACAATCAAAATTCAAAGGTATTTGAGTGGATTTCCATCATTCATCAGTGAAAAAATACAGTATGATCATCCCAAGACATTGGAGGAGACCATAAGGCGAGCTAAATGCCTATATGATCAACAAAAATCAAGGCCAACATTCCAAAAATCTTGGGAAGACAAAAAGAAATTCAAGATAGATCAAAGGAAGAAGGGGTCTAAGCCACCATTCTTCAGAAATAGTCTACAAGGACAAAAAACTCCTAAGGAACCCAGAACGATGGACACAGGAAGTCAAAGGCCAAGAAAACCGTCTATTCAATGTTGGGGTTGTAAAGGGGATCACATGTTCAGAGATAGTCCTCATAGAGGTGAAAAAGGGAGGACTGTTCATAATGTACAGAAAGCTGAAACAGTGGAGGACATGGGCAGAAAGATGCCCAAGATCTATGCATCCCTGGACAATAAGCAAGCAAGATATCAGTCACATATGATTGAAGTGGAAGGTATGATAAACAACCAAACCATTGCTATTTTAATTGGTTCAGGATCTAGTCATAGTTATATAGATCCTAAGGTGGTGGAAATTTTGCATTTTCCAAGAATCAAGAATGGGAAATATTGGTTGGTGCAGCTGGCTACAAGGGCCAAAAGAAAAGTTAATGAGATGGTTAAGTCATGTCTTATTGACATGAATGGACTGAATACCCAGGCAGATTTGAACATCTTACCTTTAGGTTTCTATGATTGTCTAATTGAGATGGATTGGTTGGACCAACAACATGCCATCCTAGATTTCCATAACAAAGAATTTAATTGCTTGGATGAAGAAGGGAAACTAAGGAAAGTGCAAGGAATTCCTAGGGCAGTAGCCGTCAGAGAGATTTCAGCATTGCAATTGAAGAAATGTTACAGAAAAGGGTGTCAAATAATTGCAGCTCATTTGGCAGAGACACCTAGAGATAAGGTGCCAAATTTGGAAGATTATGCAGTCTTGGAACATTTTGAAGATGTGTTCAAGGAGGTACCAGGACTACCCACAAGGAGGGACATTGAATTCTCTATAAATCTAATGCCTGGAGAAGCTCCAGTATCAAAGACTCCTTACAGATTGAGTACACCAGAGCTGAAGGAGTTGCAAATGCAAATTGAAGAGCTTCTGAAGAAGGGGTATATACGCCCAAGTGTGCCACCTTGGGGTGCCCCAGTCTTGTTTTTGAAGAAGAAAGATGGAACATTAATATTATGCATTGATTTCAGACAGTTGAATAAAGTGACTGTAAAGAACAAGTATCCTCTACCAAGGATTGATGATCTTTTTGATCAATTGAAGGATGCAAAGATCTTTTCAAAGATAGATCTCAGGTCATGATACCATCAGGTAAGGATTAAAGAGGAAGATATCAGGAAGACCACTTTCAGGACAAGGTATGGTCATTATGAGTTCACAGTGGTGCCATTTGGGTTGTCAAATGCACCAGCTGTCTTCATGTGCTTAATGAATGGTGTTTTTCGAGAATATTTACACAAGTTTGTCATTGTCTTTTTGGATGACATTATCATATATTCCAAGTCAGAGGAAGATCATGAAAATCATTTAAGAATGGTTTTGAAAGTATTAAGGGAACATCAATTGTATGCCAAATTAAGCAAGTGCTCATTTTACCAGAAGAAAATTCACTATTTGGGGAACATCATTTCAAAGGATGGGATAACAGTGGACCCTGAAAAGATAGAAGCCATTAGATAATGGTCAGTGCCAAATAATGTGATAGAGGTGACATCATTCATGGGCCTTGCAGGATACTATAGGATATTTATAGAAGGATTTTCAAAGATTTCACACCCAATCACTTCATCAAAGAAAGGGTGTGAAGTTTCAGTGGACATTGGATTGTGAAAAGAGTTTCCAACACTTGAAACAATTATTAACAAGTTCTCCAATATTAAGGATAGCGGACCCAAATGAAGACTTCATTGTATGCACAAATGCATGTAAAGAGGGGATTGGTGGAGTCCTCAGTCAAAATGGGTTTGTTATATGTTATGAGTCAAGGAAGTTAAAGGAGCATGAAAGAAACTACGCCACTCATGATTTGGGGTTGGAAGCCATAGTACATGCCTTGAGGGAATTGAGACACTACCTCATGGGGAAAAGGTCTGAGATGAGTACAAACCACAATGGTCTAAAATATTTGTTTGATCAACCAACTTTAAATTCTAGGAAAAGGAGATGGTTAGAATTTCTAAGAAAATATGACTTTGCTATAAAACATATCAAGGGGAAAGAGAACAAAGTGGCTGATGCACTCAATAGAAGAGTGCATGAAATGCATGCTACAACCATTAGCATGTATCAATAAGATTTGAAACACAAAAGTTTAGAGACTTCCAAATTAGATTTACAATACAAGGATTTAGTGGCAAAATTACAGCAAGGTAATTTGCAACAGAAAATTGAAGAATACAAACTGGATGAGGATGAAATTCTCATACACAGGGGCATAATTTATGTACCAAATTTTCAGGAATTGAAAAATCTGATACTGAGGCAAATGCATAATGTGCCTTATGCTGGGCACCCAGGATATTATAAAACTATTGCAGCTGTCAAGAGCCAATATTATTGGCCAGACATGAAGAAAGAGGTTGCTGATTTTATTGCCAGATGTTTGGAATGTCAAAAAGTAAAGGCTAAGCATAGACACCCAACTGGTTTGCTACAACCATTACCCATTCTCGAGTGGAAATGGGAAGTTGTAACCATGGATTTCATTACCAAACTTCCTATAATGAACAAGCAACACAATTCTATCATGGTAGTGGTGGATAAGCTTACTAAAGCTGCCCATTTTATTCTAGTTAAGCTCACTCACAAGGCCGTGAACATTGATGATGTTTATATGAGGGAAATTTCTAGGTTACATGGGATACCCAAGAAAATTGTGTCTGACAGAGATCCAAAATTTACCTCAAAATTTTAGAAGGGATTATTTAATGGATTTGGAACAAATTTGAATTTTAGTACAACTTATCATCTAGAAACAGATGGACAAATAGAAGGGGTGAATCAAGTGATTGAGGATATGTTGAGGATGTATGTGATGGATAAACCATAAAAATGGGAAGAATACCTACACTTGGTAGAGTTCTCTTATAACAATGGGTACCAAGCATCCCTAAAGATGAGCCCATTTGAGTCACTTTATGGCAGGAAGTGCAACACACCGGTAACCTGGGATAACCCAACAGATAGAGCAGTGGTTGGGCCAGAATTTCTCAGGGAAATGGAAGAGAAAATGTTGAAAATAAAACAAAATTTAAAGGCTTCCCAAGATAGGTAGAAAAGCTATGTTTATAAGGGTATAACTCACAGGGAATTTAAAGTGGGTGACCATGTATTCTTGAAAGTGAAAGCCAACAGAAGTTCCCTGAAGTTGGGAAGTTGTTCAAAGTTGGCAGCTTGCTATTGTGGGCCATTTGAAATCCTAGAGAGGATTGGTCCAGTAGCTTATATGATTGCATTTCCTGCATCTATGTCTGTTCATAATGTATTCCATGTATCCTTGCTAAAGAAATATATACCTAATGCTAATCATGTTATTGATTGGAATGTGATTTAGGTGGATCAAGAAGGCGCTTTTCAAGTGCGTTCGGTGCACATTCTGGACCGGAAAATCAAATAGCTCTGAAATCAAGCCATATGGATTGTAAAGGTCTAATGGACCTAGTACGGTCCTGAGGACACTACTTGGGAGCATGAGGATGCAATGTGGGAAGAATACTCACATATTTTTTAGGAGTATGAAATTTAGTTGTACATGGGTACATGATGCACTGAGGACAATACATAAATAAGGGGAGGGGATTGTAATATCCCTAAGGCTGAACCCAATTGAAAATGTAAATATAAATGTACATAAGTTGGTGAGCTGATTTGATATCATTTTTGTATGCACATTCCATGGTGTAGCGCGTGTAGGTACTGCGCAGTAAAATGAGAAAGTGTGCACATTCCGGGATACCATGCGCACCATCTTAAGTGCGCGTGATGTAGAGGCAAGAAAGCCTTGTGTATATGATATGTTTTATAGGCTGGTGAGCCAGTATTATAAGCTAGGATGCTTATATTTTGATTATTCTAGAGATCCTAGATGTTAAATGCCAATGCGCCTATTTTTGTACATATCTCATAATTAATATAAAATACATCGCTGCGCATGGACCGACCACGATAAAAGAGATGGGGGACGAAACTCCACTAGTTAGGGAAAGAGAAGGGGCTAAATTAAGGAATATTATCTTAATATTTCTTAAATCATAAAGTATGGATAATTATGTTATCCTAAGTTCTAAGTTGGGGCCAAGTGGGCCAAAGTAGCTTCCAACATGACAAGTGTCAAGTTGGGGGCATGCATACATATTGTTGGACTTAGTTCATTTTGGGGGGATCGATATCATTCTGACCATCATCTTTCCATGATTCATCTATCATTGAGATATACAATGAATCATCCATGAATATTGGTAGCCATTGAACTATCTTTTGTATCTTCATGACTTTACTTGAACCCGTATCCAGAGCCTTATGTTGGGTGACTGTTAGCTTGGGATCAGGATTGAAGAAGCGGGTTGTCAGGCCCGTGGGATATTGAAGAGGTGGGTTGTTAGGCCTGTGAGAAAATATATGGGTGAGAGAATTTCCAGGGATTGATTTTCGAAGGTGCTGAACTATAATTGAAGGGCTCTGAGACTTCCTATCCAGCCTGTTGCTGAAGCCCTAGAACAGAAGTGGGGTAGCCGAGGGACTGTTGAGAAAAGAAGGGGCACACTTCCTTGGGTGGGACAAGCATGTGGGGAATGAGGGAATGTAGGCTGTTAGTTGAGTGAGCACCTGAGACTGAGTCTTTCATGTTGTTCATGAGCCTAGTTAGGAACCCCTTTACCCAGGTGGAGTTTAGTCCCAGCTCGGGGGTGACTCACTATTGAGAGTGATGAACAAGGTGGTGTAAGGTTGGGAGGTTCATGGAAGGTTTGCACGCAATTGGTGATATTATCACAAAGATGGGTGTCAATTGTGTGATTAATTTACATGCTGCATTGTTATTCACGTGCTATTTTTATGGGTTTATCCTATGTGTGATTATAGCTGTCTGTATGCTTATGGGTATTGCATGTTTATGATTCCTATATATGTTTACTGTTATTTCAGTGTGAATTCATGCATTTACATAACATATTTGTGTGTTCATGTTTTATATATATTAATCTTCCACAAGAATTCTGTGTGTGCATATGTTTTAATTGCATGTGGTTAGAAAATTATATGAGGCATAACTTAGTTAGGATGATAAGTATGTTACAGTATGTTCCGCACAAAGAACAAATGTGTTCTCCAACATAGCATGGACCGACATGAGTGGATGGGGACGTTACAATTGGTATTTGAGCACGAAAGAGTGTTCTAGAGTAGCATGGCCTGGCCTGTATCAGGCTGAGAATGTTACGAAGACGGTTTCAGTGCTAAGTAAAGTGTCTGAGGAGTGGCTCGACCCCAGCCTGTGTGAGGCCTGGGAATGTTACAAATATGGTTTCGGAGCTAAGTAAAGTGTCTGAGGAGTGGCTTATCCCTGACTTGTGTGAGGCCAGGGATGTCACAAACATACCGTCTGCTAACGAGGATTCAAAATTACCATTTTATAGTTGGCAGAAAGGATCATACGAATGATTCTCAAGACAATGCAAAAATTTCAGAGTAATGATATGGATTGGAATCGATATCATAGAACACCCAACACATGATGGTACCTCATAGGTACACCTTTTTTTTACCACCATGGAAGAGAAAATAGTGGCGGATCAAAGGATCTCTGTTCTTGACTTAGCTTTGTAGGATACCCCTACTAGATGGTGGGCCAATCACAAAGCCCTGATTAGGGAGTGGGAAGATGTGAAGCATGCCATCCAATGCCAATTCCAAAGTAGGGATCAAATGAAAGAAGAATTGAATACAGATTTTCAAGATGCACAACTTTTCGATGGACAATCTAAACACAAAGTGCATATTGAGCATTTCTTAAAACAATGGCAAGTTTCAGAATTACCCTCTCACCTATGGGTTCAGGTATTTCTCCACTCACTGGGTCCAATCCAAAAATCCTGGTACATACATGAAGAGACCAGAAGACAAAAAAGAAGTTGGAAGGACTTACAAGACCAATTTTGCAAGGAATTCTCCTTTACAAGTAAGTACCCTGAGCTCAACACAATCCTTCAAAGAATAAAAATAAGCTGTGATATTTCACTTCGCTTCTTTTAGAACAAGTTATTTCATGATCCGTGGACTTTACCTTCCCCATCGACTTCGATAGAAGGGGTAGGGAATCCTGGCATGACTATTCCCCTATCCCCAGTTGGGGTTGCATACAATATTGTTCAACAAGACTCGACCAACCCTGATACGACTCCCCCTCAAGAACTAGATCATGTTTTAGAGCCTATTTGGGTTCAATAATCTCTTACTTCTCACGATACTTTGGACTTGGAATTTCCCTCCAATGAGGTGATTTTAGAGGAAATGACTAGGCCAGATAGACCTTGGGATGATCTTCACCATAGATCTTACGTTTTACTTGATCTCAGGAGAGTGGAAGTAGGATAGTTCACCACGACCATTTTTATAGAGAGATTTTCCTCACCATTGCTATCTTGCACAAAGGGCCTTTTTCCATTTCCATATGTAGACTTTTCATCCCTTTTTGATGAATCCAGAGCCAAAATATACATTTTTCCACATATACGCTCCCTATCAATTATGCAATGCTGGCTTCTCCACTACAACCCACGTACATTAGGATTTGTGCCAACAAATACAAAAATGAAGTTGGGTTTCCATGTCACGACATAAGATCTCTGATCCTTGGCCTTCCACATACTGGAAAAATTCCAACTCGGCCTTTAGTTGCATTTTGAAGGCTATAAAATCACAATTTCGAGCTATGGAAAAGAGGAGAAAGCTTTCAACTTTGAGAGCAAAGTTACTTTGGAGAAATTACTTCATATTGAGTCTGCATCCCTTTGTCCCTCAAGTCTGAACACAATGTTCAACCCCCAAGATTTTTCCCTATTTTTGAGAGAACCTGATTGACTCTCTCTTGTGAGCTTACCTTTGGTGGAGGATTGAAGTGGTGGAGGCCCAGTTGGAAGGAACTTGGTTTCTTGGTTTTGAACCGTGCCGACACAGAAGTCTGTAATGTTGTCACTTCTACTGATCAATTATAATAGAAATACTCCTTTCCCATCCTATTGGTATATTGAAAATGTATGATTATTATCCATGGGCATGTTTGTAATGTTTATTGATGGATTATTCTATTTAATGTGCTAACCCCTTTATATCATCACTATATACTTTCTCTGCTCGTTTGTTAAGAACTTATTATAGGTATAAATCTTTGGGTCAAAGTGCTCAATGGTGGAACACCATCAAATGTTGGATCAAGGTAGGCCTCTTTCTTATCTTGCACATTAGTTTATATAGAATATGTTGGAATTGAGTTGATTTCTGCAGTCATACCTGTCTATTGTGGTTTACCCTTGGCCATAGAGAGTTTTTCCCTTGTAACAACCATGAATGGATATGCCACTTGTCCTACTAATCTTTTGGCCACTCAAAAAATCTATGCCGAGGGAAACATGGTGAGTATAGTGGACACAATTTCAATTGACATATCTAAAACCCCCGAAGTCATTGAAAACATCTTCATCAAAGTGGATTGTTCCCCTAAGGAGATTCAAGTGCACGCTGAATATTTTAAGGAGTTTCACAACGTTTTTTCCTGGTCTTATGAGGAAATGCCAGGAATTGACCCTTGTATAGTCAAACACAAGATAAAGACTTATCCTGATGAATTGGTTGACTTTGAAGGTCATGCTTTTTTTGAGCCCGAAAATGGGCTCTACCTTAAGAAGTATTATCCTTAGGTTGGTCACTTGAGTGTGACTTCTTGTAAATAGTGTATATTTTTATTTATACATTTTAGTATCTTTTTGTTTTATGGATGTTTAATTTATTGTGTTTCTACATTGTGGCAGATGTCAAGTGAATCAGATGTTTATGTTGGGTTCATGGACAATGCTATCCAACACACCCAGAGGCTTGCTTCCGCAACTTGGGTGATATTCACAACCACTGGTCAGATGGTATCGTCTGGAGGCGTTTGTCTATAAGAAGTAACCAATAACGTTTCCAAGTATAGTTTTGTGATAGAATTACTACGTGATGTGTTGTCACATGTTATTTCTCACCTATGGGTTCACCTAGATGCTCAAATGGTAGTGTCACAGTTAAATGGAGTGTACTGCGTCCATGATCCCACCCTTCACCAATGATTCCTTAGGGTACATATCTTAGAACATTATTTTGATTATATCAAATATATTCATGTTCCTAGGAGATATAACGGATTAAATGATGCATTGGAAAATCATGTATTATATTGGCATCTTTCACACACATAAACATAAAAGAACACACATACACACACATGTAAATACATTTGTACAAATGATGTTTACTCCATAAGGAAAAATATGTATATATATTATGTCCAAAATAATGTCACAGTACAAAATGTGGTCCATAGGCCTCAAAAGTGTCAATAATACACCACCGGGCTTAAGCCCTCAATACATATGGGAGATACAAAAAGGGTTCCCTCGACACACATAATGCATAATGTCCAACACTAATATAAGCCCTAGGCCTATTGGCCCTAGTATAATGGACTACAACATTGGCTAGACACCGAAATAACTGGACCCATGCCCAGGTTACTCCCACTATGTGAGTATGCATGGATGGTGGTAGATCCTTGATCTCTGCCATCGGCACATCACGAGTGAGGGATGTCATGTTCCTCTCTTCCCACCTCAGGACTCTCTCAACCTTTGTTGGTGATGGCCCTTCCTCTTCTACAACTCCTCCCAATTGGATCTTCTCTCTTGGACTACATTGATTCTAAGGGAAGTCCGTGGGACACACTGGCCCCACATATGTACATAAAGGGTTTACGTTAGTATTGTGACGTTACCAAAAACATGTTTTCTTTTCTTTTAATAAAATTGAAAAATTAAAAAGTTAAAAATTTCAAAACTATGAGTAAGTACCTATATCACCACATGTTGCACCAGGGGGCATAGGCATGTCTGGGTCTTCAAGAAACTGATACCCACATATGGGTATTCCTCAATGGAAGGAATCTGTATTTTCCACCACTCGAAGAACTTGTCGTCATAATCCTTGCGTAATCCTCCTTCTCCCTAGCGTGGCATCAAAGCATCATATCCACATAGTGATAGAAAGGAGACTATGTGTCCCTAAACACCCTCCCTCAGGCTCATCCCTACAACTATTTCAAAGAAGAATGCGCACAACACTGTCTCGAATCCAAAGTTTCTCCTTTGTCTCAACTTGCACTCTGTCAGCTGAATTTTCATATAATTAAGCATAATGGTGCTTGAATTGAATATAAACGACTTCAAACACTGCACTGCACAATGCATCTAGTCCCGAGAAGCTTGGTGTATATCAATGAACCCTATCACCTGCCCAATCATGTATAGTACCACCCTCAAGCTCATATTTTCGATCTTTTGTTTTGACACTTAAGACACCACCTTCTTTGTGCCGACCTCACAATACATATCAATGCAATGGGCTATGTTAAATGTCCTGGGAGGGAGTGTATCCAAGTTTACCTATTCACCCCTCCTTGAGAGGCTGATCAAGAATTAAAGGTCTTAAGTGGCCGGTTTTGGTGATTTTCCCTCTATCATAAAATCCTCAAATATGGATTCCAATACTCTACCAGATGGTTTAGAAGTCGTGGTTGAGCTCTCGTAAGGGGACAACTAAAGTTTTTCCATAATCCACATTGTTTCAATGTTGCCAATGCTACCAAGTTGTCCTCAACCATTTGGTCAACCTTTTCATTTTCTCTTTCCCTCCAAAACACATACATCCTAATTCATGCCAACATTTTGGGAGTTAGTGCTTCTCTTCTTCCATTTTTTTAAGCATGTATGCGCCTTTTTTTGGTATCAATCACGTATTTGTGCTTGCTGAGAGTATCTCATCCTACGTACATACATGTGCTGACTATGAAAAGCACGCGTGTTATCACTGAAATTTCGTCTGCACATGGTTACAAGAACTCAACATCGTCAAATAGCGATGAAGTCATCCATGGACCTGAATTAACACCAAAGCATTCATAAAAGGGTAAAAAACTATACAAAGTAGTGAAAAATTGAAGAGCGCTATGCAGACATTGGGCACGTGCGCACATGCACGAAACAAGAATGCAGAAATCGTGCACATGCGCACGATGCATGACTGTTATCGCGAAAAGCCACGCACCTTCTAAACTACACATTTATGAGAGTGGTCGGCCTCCCACCCACTTATGGTTCAGCTCCCAAGCCGATTTGACCCTCAAATCTGGACTAGATTCGACTGGATGGCTGGTCAAAGACCTAGATATGCCCTAATTAGCCTCTTTTCACACTACAAAGCAGTTAACCAATAGCTCAAAGGAATGCTATAAAAAGGCCATGGATGCACCTCATTTTTCAAGAAATTCAAAGTAATGTTATGCTGCCTCTATTCTCTTGAGGACTCCATTTTTTCAAGAGCATATTTGCACCATTACATTGGGAAATCCATATCACCCATTGAGTGGATTTGTAAAGAGTTCTTTCATCATTTTCCATTTTTCTTTGTTGTAAGAAGAGCTATCTAGTGGGGGTCCAAGAGCCCTCCCTTGGAGGAAGAAGGGACTCATAGTCCCCTTTCTTCTTRGTGTATTGTTTCACTAATAGATCAGCCTCAACATTGGTGACATGGGTCTTATGGTTCTTTTTGTTTCTATGTCCCTATGCTCATGAATTTAGTTGTTATTGCATTTCTTAGTTTAATTCTTAATTGTAGTTGTTGCGCCTCTTTCGTCACCTTGGTGAGAAAATAAGAGGTGCTTGCAAGCTCAGTTGGGTCTGCTGAGCAGGACAGCTGTAGAGAAAAGAGCTAGATAAATAAAAACAAAACTGTAATTAAGAATTAAACTAATAAAAATTAAAATCATGAGCATAGGGACATAGAGATAACAAAAAAAAAAACCCATGTCACCAATGTTTTGAGGCTGATCTATTGATGAAAACAAAGAACCAAGAAGAAAGGGGACTATGAGTCCCTTCTTCCTCCAAGGGAAGGCTCTTGGACCCTCACTAGTT
>JZKD02S2129294.1:189984-206132 GCA_000966675.3 Picea glauca
CACCTTGCGCACTATGTGAGAAAGAGGGACACCCAACCAACAACTACCCATCTCTACCAGAGTTACGGAATTTGATTCCACTCAATCACACTCCCCCAACACTCACCACTACAACCAGTCCTACCACTACCACCCGCCCTTCCAGTAGTAAAGGGTTGCAGACCAAATACGCTTGTGCTATATGTTCAGAATATGGCCATTATACCCACCATTGCTCAACACTTCCACGCTTTCAGCAGACATTAGCCGCAGTACGCCAGAGCTTCCAGAGAAACCCCAGTCCTGCTACGTCCTCCTCCACCAATATCATTAACATCCGGTATGTCACCACTTCAGTCAATGAACGTATGAGACACCCTTTCTCTCTCTATGATTCGTTAGATCATTTTACATACCAATGTCCTATGATCCTTGAATACAGGCAACGGCAATTGACCCTAATTCAACAGCCTGCGGAGGCGATAATTGACATTACCTCGTCACTAGAGGATCTTCATGTTATTTCTCCCAAACCTGAGGCCCTTCCAACGCCTCCCTGGTTCTTAAATGACTTATCTGAGGATTCACCCCCCAATCCCCCCAAATATCCCGCTCAATCCCCTACGAACATTTTACACCCAACTACCATGGGTACCCCTCAGTACTTTAATATATGGTTTATGTCAAGTGAACCCTCACCATCTCCTAACATTGTTCCCCCTGCTTCTTCCACACTAGGGGGCAACCACATGACCACTGTCACCGACATCACTCCTCATGACCCCTTGTATTCCCATCACTTCCAATGTGACGAGGAAATACTCAAAGAGTTAAACCACCCAAACCTCCCCTGGGATGCGCTACACCATTGCACACTCTTCTCTCCACAGGAAGCCTCCATGCCTCCTAACCAACACCCCATTTACGCGACCGAAACCAAGGATTTTATCCCATCAGGGCCTATCGACTGGTTCAACAATCCCATTCCTACCCATGATTCTTTCGAAGAAGGAAACATGGCCAACATTTCCCTGACCATTAAAATCGACATTTCCATTAAAAATGGCATCATCGAGGAAATCACTATTGGAGCTGCTTGCACTCCTCAGGAAATCACCACATATAAATACCTATTGCAAGAATATCAGGATATTTTTGCCTGGTCGTACACGGAAATGCCTGGCCTCGATCCCTCCATCATCGAACATCACATCGACACCTGGCCTTACACTAGTTCATAAAAAACAACAACCGCTACACCCATCCAAATCCGTGGCTATCAAAGCCAAAATTGACAAATTATGCGTTGGCGGGTACATTTACCCCATCACCTATACCTCATGGGTTTCCAACCCTATACCCATTAAAAAAAAATAGGGCACTATCCACATTTTCACAGAATTTCATGATCTCAATCACGCATGTACTAAAGACAACTTTCCAACACCTTTCATCGATCAAATTATCGACGACTGCGCCAGCCACGAGGCTCTCTCCTTTATGGACGGATTCTCTGGTTATAATCAAATTCAAATCCACCCAACCGATCAGTATAAAACCACTTTCACTACCCCATGGGGTACTTTTGCATATCATGTCATGCCTTTCAGCTTAAATAATGCCAGTGCAACTTTCCAGTGGGCCATGACATACATCTTTCATGATCTGGCACATATCATCCTCGCCTACTTGGATGACCTCACAGCTCAATCCAAGAAACACACCCAACATCTCGATGATTTACGAATCATATTTCAACGGTCTCGTCAGTACAACATCCTCTTGAATCCTCTCAAGTGTGTGTTTTGTGTCACCACAGGGCGCCTCCCCAGCTTTATTGTTTCCCAAAGAGGTATTACCGTAGACCCCCTCAAAGTCCAAGTGATCATCGAAATTCCACCTCCCCGGAATTTACGTCAACTTCAAAGCTTATAGGGCAAAGCTAACTTTCTTCGATGCTTTGTCCCAGATTACACCATACACGCACACGGTTTCCTTCGCTTACTACGTCATGACATCCCATTCCACTGAGATGACCATTCCCAATAGTCATTTGACGATCTTAAAACTACCCTCTCGAACACACCTTTAATTAGTGCACATGGATACAATCACAACTATATCCTCTATGTATCAGCATCAGCTGTATCAGTAGCAGGAGTTGTCATCCAGCTAGGTGATGACAATCGTGAGCATGTCATTTATTACATTAGTAAAAACCTCTCAGGGCCACCCTTGAAGTATAAACACGAAGAGAAACTTGCTCTAGCAGTGGTCCTTGCAGTCCAGAAACTGCGCCACTACATTCTGCTTCGAACAACAAAAGTCATCGCAGATTCCAACCCTATGCAATACTTGCTCAGTCATCGGCAAGTTAACAAATGTTTTTCTCGATGGATCATTATCCTTCAGGAGTACGACCTCGATTTCTCAACACCTAAGAGTAAGAAGGCCCTCGTTCTCGCTGAACTTGTCACAACCCTCCCCTCTGACACCACTAGTACCCCCGTCAACATCGACTTTCCCGACGAACATATCTTTTACATCACTTCAGATGATCCTTGGTACGACGACCTCCTCATCTACCTCCAAACTCAAAAGTTCAGTAACCACCTTTCACGAGATGATCATCGTCGTATTCGACATCAGGCCCCCCACTACCTCCTCATTGGAGACATACTATACCGATGGGGAGTCTACACCATTCTTTGACGATGCTTGATTATTGACGAAGCTGATAGAGTTTTAAATGACTGCCACAGTGGTGCATGTGGGGGCCATCTGTCGGGCATATCCACCGCTCAGAATATTATCCGAGCTGGTTACTTTTGGCCTACCTTGTTTCACGATTGCATTCACACCATGAAATGATGTGAGCAATGTCAACTCTATGCCAATATAGTCTGGGCTCCCCCCGCTCTTCTTCATCCCGTCATCACTGCCGACCCCTTTTGTAAATGGGGCATCGACTTCATGACTTGTAATCCCCCCTCCAGCAATGGTCACAAATACATTTTTGTCGCCGTTGATTACTTCACCAAATGGGCAGAAGCTATGCCCACCTTCAACAACACCGCTGACACTGCAGTGTGTTTTTTCTTTAACCACGTCATATCCCTCTTTGGAGTACCCATCCAACTCATTTCCGATCATGGGAAACACTTCGAGAATGAGATCTTCGTCGAACTCTCACCTCGGTTAGGATTCTCTCATGAGTTTGCCTCACCATTTTACCCTCATTCTAATGGACAGGTCAAAGCAGTTAACAAATTCCTCAAGACCATGTTACAATGCACGATTAATAAACATCAAACCAATTGGCATCATATGTTATTTTTTGCGCTATGGGCTTACCATACGACTATGAAAACAACTACTGGTTTCACACCATTTCATCTAGTCCATGGGGTTGAGGCCACTCTTCCCATCGAGTGCGAAATTCACACCTTACGCACCACAATTGAGCTATTACCCGACACTGCTCCAAAGGAGCATCACTTGTTGAACTTGGAGTCTCTGGATGAATATAGTCGATCTTCCTTACAGAACAATGAGGCAACTAAAAATTGATCCAAGGCTACCTTTGATCTCCATGTCAACCTTCTCTCATTTTGCAAAGGTGACCTCGTCTTGGCTTACGATATCGCTCATGATACCTTTGGCCACGACAAATTCGAGTCACTCTGGCATGGCCCATACATTATCCAACATTGCCTCACCAAAGGCGCATACATCCTAGCCTCCCCCGAAGGCCTCTCTCTCAAAGAACCCATCAACGGGTTGTATCTCAAGAAATTTTACGCTTAAAATGTAGTCATTCTACTTTAGGTTATTTCTTTTATAGAATTTTTAATCTTTTTTCCTCCCTCACGTCTAAACTATCCTTTGTGCTATTGACAGATGCTTCCTCCACCAGCCTACCACATCGGTTACGCCGACGGCGCCAGCCGTTGGACACAAAATCTCGCTTCGGCTACTTGGGCTCTCTACACCCCCTCACATGAAATTCTCCATTCGAGCGACATATGTTTGGGTTCAACAACCAACAACCAAGCCGAATACACTGCCGTCATTGGCCTCCTGACCGATGCCCAACATCATCGTATTCATCACCTTAGCGTCTTCCTTGACTCTCAACTAGTCGTACTCCATCTCAACAATGTGTACCGCGTCCGTGATCCATACCTTTTTCGCAAATACCTGCAAGTTAGAATTTTATCCCAACATTTTGATTCTATTACATTTACACATATTCCAATACAATTGAATCAAATTACGGATAACCTAGCTAATATTGTGTTAGATTGGCATATATCACATCAAGATACCTCTACACATACATAAACATATAACACAAACTGTCATCACATATATATATTAGACATCATCAAAACACATGTAAACACTACATAGATCTCAAAAAATGTATACTCATGTATATATCAAAAGGTCCACAATGTCATCCAACTGTTTACATACAAAAATACAACTATCCACAGGCCAATGAAGCACCTCAGTACAAAATGGGCTCACCAGCCTATATAAAAAAAAAATATATAAATCAATGCATCGAGCACCACTCACGGTGCCTCTAGAGAACCACCGCTTTCTCCTCTCTCAGGCAGTGGTGACCCACCACCACCTGCCCCAGGCGGTGGTGGTCCACCCCCTACTAGCCCCTCCTGCCCTGGCGACAGTCGTCCAATCATCATTGAAGTAGCCACGACTGCTCGTCGAACTATGGCCCTCCATGGCGGCGACACCCCCACACACTGCTCTAAGAAATCCTCATCCTGGATGCGAGACCATATGCCCTCAGGCACATCCTATAACACCGCCTCCAGACGATGACGTATGTCCTCAAAATCCACTCTAGTAGCCGCCAGAGGAACGTGTGATGGCCCAGCACCAGGGTCATCAAATTGGCATCTACTCGCTGCCCTCTCCGGCTCAGCAGGTCGCACCATGGTGTCCTCACATTTCCGTCTCTCTCCCCATGGAAGTCTCTCCATCTCCTGGCGAGCCGACGCTCTTTACAACTCCACCTCACGCCCACGAGGTGCCACATATGCACATGCAAACAAACAAAGGATAATATCAACATCTATATCATATACATAAGGCATGCTATCTCAAAAAACACAAAAACATACATATCAACATCATCAATCAACATACCTCAGTGGTCAAACACCTCCCCTAGAGGTAGCACCATGTCCGGATCATCCCGAAAGTCAACCCCGGTGTAGGGGTACCGTAATATCACCTGTGGCATTTTCCGCCATACCTGTGTTGCCTCTGCAGTGAAGAAGTGGCCACCCTCGCCACCATCATTGCGAAGCAACATGGTCGACCACCACCTCAGCCGCGGCTCTCACACCCCAGGCGCACCCAATAGAATCCTAGGGCACAACATCGATACCCTCTCCAGAAACCAGGCCACTAGGATGGACCCGAAGGCAAACTCCCCCATATCTATGGACCGATAGTGGTCCAACTGCCCCACCATCCTCGAGTGCAGCGTAAGCCCCCAGGCGAAATGCTCATCGACCAACACTCTCCCCATCAGCATCAGCTGGCCACTGCTGATCCGCTACGTCGCCAGTGACCCATATACTCTCACAATCATCACTGCTATGCATCGATGGGCTAGGGCATCCATCGCCCCGATGCTCACAACTGTTCCAGACATATAGTTCGGCCCCAAACAATATCTCTGGCCCACCATCGTGAGCGGTGTATCCCTAGGAAGCACCGGCTCCATCGGTAGGGGCGTTCCCTGAAATGGGAGCCCAGTCAAAAAGTACATTTCCTCCACCACAGTGAAGGGAATATGCTCTCCTCGCACTATGAAGTAGTGGAGGTCTGAACTCCACATCCAGATAAGAAACTGTAGGAGATACTCCTGCGATCGTATCAAGGGACACTCAAAGAACTTCAATATCCCACAGACTACCAAAGTCGCAGGTATGCCTAGCTCCTCAATAGCCACGACGTCTCGCAGCTGGGACCAATCCCGCTCTCACCAACCAACCGACATCATGCACACAACTCACCTGTACAACACAAAACCGTCCTCAGTTAGCCACATGGACAGTCAAAAACATCAAAAAGACATGTTTATACCCGTCAACCTTGCCTCCATGGCGTGGTTTTTTTACCCACAAGCGTGCACACATGCACGCCTGTACACCCCACAGGTGCGCACATATGTGCACCTGTTCACTACACAAGCGCGCATGAGTGCACACCTGTTCACTACACAAGCGTGCTCTTAGGTGCGCCTATTCACTCTACAGGCACGCACATGTGCACGCCTGTTCAGCAGACAGGTGCACCCATCGTGCGTGCCCTTAATTCCCTTAACTGCGTGCCTATTACCGGATCTCTGGTGCATGTGGGGCCCATACCCCCTAAATGCCTCTGTACGGCCCTCTGTACAGCCTCTACCCAAAAAATGAAATCCTAATTCTATGCAGGATGATCAGACCACTAACCTGATGCTCGCGGGTCCTCAATCAAATGCCTTTTCCTCCCCGAATCTCACAATATCCTCTGAATGCTTCTCGTCCAATCACTATAGCAACAAGTACAAATGAGGTGGCAATGTGGGCCCTACAACTATATATAGGCCTTTTTTCCAAACTTCCACTCACCATTCCAGGAGCCCACGGTGTCCATTTCTCGAGCCGTCTTCAGCCACGGGATCAACATCCCACCATCTAAATCACAACAGTCCCTGGGCCTCTTTTTATCCTAAGGCCCCGGGGTGCCATTTTTCATACCCTGATCAGGTACGCATGCGCATATTCACACTTATCAAATACATGCTCATATCTTTGATTCTCTTCAGATATTGTTCATGTCGGGTATTTGGTTTTCATGTGTTCAGGTACTTGATCATCATACATCGGCACAACCCCTTCAGGTATATACTCAACACTGGCATGTAGTCTTTCTCCCATATCGCACTTACATTTCCAATCACACCCTCTGACATTTTCCTCTAGGATCCCCACTCCCAGCTCTGCAGTACCCGCACCTCCATTTGCATCTTCGGTACTGTCACCCGGTAGCATTCTTACCCACATGAGTTGTCCCATTCATAGCACCTTTTGGCACTTCTGACACTCATTCTGTTTTTCACAAAAAACCCTTTAGGGATGGGAGTCTCGATAGTCTTACATCATGTCGCGAATCAACCACATACTCCTTCTCCTCATTTTGCTAGCTTTCCGAACGAACTCCCAGATTATCTCTCCACAGTTCTATGGTTGGGCTTCACAGCCGCAGTAACATGAACCCTCCATTTCATCCACAATCCGTCTACCCATCTGCAAATCTCCCTTCATTTCACCTACCTCATACAGAAACCCACCCATGGGCCCCCGACCCTTCATCAGTTCTCCGAGCAAATTATGCCCTACTCGGGCCTACCATATCACACTGGGGCACCCGTTTATGTATTTTTACACTTCCCCCCAATTATTCATTATTTATTGTACAAACGCCTTTATTTTCAGTCGTTACATTACCTTTTTGTCATCACCTTTGGGCGACCTACTTCCCTTTTTGGCCAACCGCAACCCATGTCACCCTTGGTTGGAGCACTACTTATCATCCACCCTTACCGACATCATCCATATCTTCAGAGTATCCCACAGGCCACTTACCTCTACCCTCTAAATTTGTTCACCTTGTCCCGCCTCTGGCCCAACTTATCCCCGGTCTTGTCGTCCCCCTAACACTCGACCTCGTTGAATAGTTGTGGCCACTTTTTATCTCACACATACTCCAACCAAGGATAGTCTTGAGTCTTCCAACATCTTGACTTCGTGCATGTACCTCCTCCACTTCCTCACCTCACCTAGTATATTTCATGAATCTATTTGCTTCTGGGAGTCGCATCCCCCTTTTTTGTCGACATCAACACAATTTTCCAGAAGGGCGACAATATCTTGATTCTCATTATCCACTCAATGAGAGATCTTAGACGACACAGGGTGAAACACCATTGCTCCCTGCTATCATTGACCCCCATAACATTCGATGCCAATACTTTCTCATGTTACGGTGGGTCTTACTTTGCGACTATTGCAGTTAGTTCTTTCATTTGCCGAAGACCTCTGAACTTGGCTGGGCTATCAATGCCCACATTATCGGTGATACTTATTACTGCGATCACTGCCTACTATTCAAAGTATGTTCATCTGTAGAATTGTCTTCTACCTTTATCACGACCACCCCCAAGGGCGCTGCAGTTGTCTACACCAACACTTCAATCATCTTTTGTTGGAGTTACATAACACGAGCATGGGGCATGCCCGCCTCGTTTGTACACAGTTTTTTATTTTCCACACCTCATGGAAGGTCGGGTCCTACCGGTTCCTTTTTCCCTCCAACGGATCACTCTGGACGATCCCACTATTTCTCTCTCTTACAACAACATTCTTAGTAGAAGAAACATTGATGGATTTTGGCTATACGTATGCTCCTAACCTCATCCATCAGGGGGCATATGTTATCACTGAAATTTTGTCTGCACATGGTTACAAGAACTCAACATCGTCAAACAACAATGAAGTCATCCATGGACCTGAATTAACACCAAAGCATTCATAAAAGGGTCAAAAACTATACAAAGTAGTGAAAAATTGAAGGGCGCTATGCAGAGATTGGGCATGCGTGCACATGCGCGGAACAAGAACGTAGAAATCGCGCACATGCGCACGATGCGCGACTGTTATCACGAAAATTCGTGCACCTGCTAAACAACACATTTATGAGAGTGGTCAACCTCCCACCCACTTATGGTTCAGCTCCCAATCTGATTTGACCCTCAAATCTAGAGTGGATTCGACTGGATGGCTGGTCAAAGACCTATAAATGCCCTAATTATCCTCTTTTCACACTACAAAGCAGTTAAACAATAGCTCAAAGGAATGCTATAAAAAGGCCATGCATGCACCTCATTTTTCAAGGAATTCATAGTAATGTTATACTGCCTCTATTCTCTTGAGGATTCCATCCTTGTCAAGAACATATTTTCACCATTACATTGGGCAATCCATCTCACCCATTGAGTGGATTTGTAAAGAGTTCTTTCATCATTTTCCATTTTTCTTTGTTGTAAGAAGAGCTAGCTAGTGGGGGTCCAAGAKCCCTCCCTTGGAGGAAGAAGGGACTCATAGTCCCCTTTCTTYTTGGTGTATTGTTTCACTAATAGATCAGCCTCAACATTGGTGACATGGGTCTTATGGTTCTTTTTGTTTCTATGTCCCTATGATCATGAATTTAGTTGTTATTGCATTTCTTAGTTTAATTATTAATTGTAGTTTTTATTTATTTCCCTAACTCTTTTCCTTGCAATTGTCCTGCTCAGCAGACCCAACTGAGCTTGCAAGCACCTCTATTTTTCTCACTAAGGTGATGGAAGAGGTGAAACAATGCGTACACACACAATCAAGCTAATGTTTTGGAGCACGCAACCCCCAAATCCATCTAAAACTTGAAATGAATGGATGAAATTGCAAGTAAAGGAAAAGATTACTTACTTGGCCCAAGAATGAGTTGATTTCATCCACCAATGCTCTCCAATTTTCGATTTGAAGGAAGAGGGTTTTGGTTATTTTTGGAAATTTTCAAAGTACAATGGTAAAATTGCCCCTTTTTACTTCTATTTATAGAGTTTTGACCCTGTTTTGACATGGTTTGACCCTGCATTCTTCCCTTTTTGTCGCTCGGTGGATATTATGGTTCTTCTTGGTGATTTTTTGGTCCTTCAAACTTCTTGTTCCTTTGGATTTGGTATTGTTTTATGAATGGGTACTACTTTTATGATCTTGTGGCGAAGTTGTGATTTCACCATTTTCATGTAGGATAGGTTCTCACCACCTTGCATTTTTCATTCTGCTGACGATTTCCACTTTTCCATAGGATGAACCCCACTGAAGTGTGACACAAAACCTTCTATGCTACTTTAGAAGTATCGTAATTAGGTGGTAGAGCCTTTACCTCCATGGATTCCCTAGGTAGATCCTTGTGTTGAATTTCAATGTCCATGCTATGAATTTCCTATAGGCTTGGGAGTCCTTTTAGTCCTGCCATGAATTTGTGTTGAACCCTCTCTCTTCTTCTTCATATTTTTCTGGCCTATACTCGAGGGACTCTCTAAGAGCATGGTTTGTTGTCTTTCAAGATCACTTAAACTTTTAAAGTGACATATAACGAGAATTATTTATCCTTTTCAGTCCCATTCATATTAATTAAGAAAAGGATCCCCCCTAGAGTCTTCTTTAATCCCTTTTCAAACTCTCTAAAATTAAAAATATTTCCAAATGATCTTGTTTCCCTTCACACTTGTCAAATTTAAATTTGAAGGCACATCTGTCCGCCAATAGTTTACCCCTTCTTCGGTCTGGATGGATAATTTTACGAAAAAGGTACTCCCTAGGAGCTATGGTTTGCTAAGAGAGTATTCTCAGGTGTAAGTTTAACCCTTTTTCGGGCCTGAGGGATTAAATTTGTGAAAAAGGGCCATTCTTTGTGGTTTTGGTTTATCACATTTTCGGGCCTGGGAGATAATTTATGAAAAAGGAAAACCCTTGGAGTCTTCTTTAATCCATTTTCAGACTCCCTAAACAATAAACGATTGATGGGTGACCTTGTTCCTTTCACACTCGTTAATTGGTATAGAAGGAATATCTATTTGGAATTAGTTTAACCCTTTTTCTGACCAATAGATTACCCATGACAAAGGTATGCCTCGAGAGACATGTCTCATCGAGAGAGTTCTCCTAAGTTATGTTTGATACTTTTTCGGGGTCGAGGGACTAAATTACGAAAACAGATGAGTGAGTCCATAGTTAATCTCTTTTCAGACTCCTTAAAATTGAAAATATAGCTGAGTGATATTATCTCTGTCACACTCGTTAAAATGGTTTTGAAGAGACGTCCTTTCAGTATAATTTTAACCCTTTTTCGGACCGATTGGACTAAGTACAAAAAATGAATACTCTGGCCCTAGTGACTAGAAGAGTTATCCTTGGTATGATTTTATTCTTTTTCGGGCCTTGGAGACTAACCTTACGAGAAATATCATTATGGAGTCTTCTTTTAGTGTTTTTCAGACTCTCTAAAAGTGAAAAACCACAGAGTTTACCTTTTCTATGCTCATAAAAATTTACATGGAAGGAGTATCATTGTGTCATGTTGTAATCACATCGCATGTATCATCCTTGCATATTTGGCCTAATGTTGGCTTCATGTTGCTATTATTGAACCTTTAGAGAATTTCTTAGGTGCAAGCCTTGTAGCATTGTTTTTGCCTTTGTGATCTAACACCTTGACCCTTGGAGGAATTTTCCTGAGTGTCCTTACCTTGGACATGTCTCCTTGCACTGAGCATCAATATGTTCTATGCGCTTGGAACCAATTTTATTTCCCATGATACTCATTCCTCCTTTGTAACATAACATTCTTTTATTCTTTTTCAAGCTCATTAAATACGTGAAAAAGAAAAAAAAAATCAAATATTCCAAAAAGAGGGGATGGGGAAACATTCTCTTTTGTTGGAAGAAATATAGTCACCCTTGGACAAAGAACATCATTCAATTTGTTCTGCAAGCATTGGGATCTATTATGGACTTAGGAAGATGTTCTCATTACATAGAATTATGTCTTCCTCCATTTGGTTACTCTTCCAAACACATGGAGAGTTTTTGGTGTCTCCTGTGCCATAGACTTATGTCAATACAATGTTTACTGAGTCTTTTCATATATCATTCTCTTTTCCAAGGGGAGGTCTTGTAACTTGAGTCAACCATTCTATGATAAGCATCTTGACCTTCATGAGTTGGCCATCCCGAGAGTCTTTTCAAGTTCACACCCAAAATCAATGAATTTCGGTGCCTGATGTTCAAGGTCCTCCAGTATTTCCACGATGGCATGTCGAAGACCTTAGAGTAGTGAGTATTATACTCCTATTATATTCCTACCTAATTTTTGAAGATCTTGAAGCTATTGCTCGAGTTATGAAGCTATCATTTCCAACCACATGCATTAATGCCTCGCGAATATTCATATGACATTATATATCTTCCAATGATTTTGAGATGTAGATGTCAGACAATTGGCTTAGGTTGATGGATATTTGGTATGGATTGTTGGTTGTCATTGATGTCAACTATTGGAGAGTGATATTGTAGATTGATGTAAACCGTTAGTGATTGATGTCAACCGTTGGAGAAAGTACAGTAATGAATTCCAGTAGCGCAAAGGTTTTGGTAATGGACCCAAGTTTGTTTGATGTAAAGATGACTCATTATTGTCTTGTAATATTTGATAATAACTAAAAATGGATGAAATCCAAAGTGGTCCCCTTATGGTGAAATCCCTCACGGGAAGACGCTTTGCGGATTGAGTTATCCAAGAAGTATGGTTAGAGAACCCATGCTTATTTGTGGAATAATGAGATGAAGTTTAGTGAATTTTTCAGTGAGACTATACTTGATGGATAGTTATTCTCATTCCATTTCTGGTGGTATGTGGAATGTCACATAACTCCTCAAGGTTACAGAGTTATGGCCATGAGAATTTGGAGAACCGAGGTTTGGGTAATGGACCCACATGTGTTTGATGGATAAATTTATGAGTTTTGATATATTTTTAGGTAATAATATTCTATATGAATATCACATGTCATTCCATTTCTGGTGGTATGTGGAACGTCACATAACTCCTCACGATTTGAGAGTTACGGCCTTACGAAGTTGGAGGACCCTCATATGTCATCTAGAAGCCCCAAAAGGTCAAAGAAGTCAAAGTGGTTTAAGAGATTTTAAAAGGTAAATAAAAAAGTGAAGTGATGAGTGTATTATAATTAAAAGTGAATACAAAATAAATTATTTCAATAATAAATTTAATGCAGAAATTAGAAGTGGGTTAACCCTAAAATAAGGAAAGTGGGCAAAGTGACCTAGAAGATGTTTTTAAGGAAGCTACTTGGAGAGTATAAATAAGAGGAAAGGCTCTCTCATTTAATACACACTTGAGAATATTGAATACCTATAGGTGTATGAGGTAACCAAAGGATATCTAAGCCTAATTTTTTAGGAAAGTGAAGAAAATAAGGCCAAAATTCAAGGAAGGATAAATTCTTTTGATGATGCTTTCTAAGGTATGTTTTTTTTAGGTCATCTCACCATTTTCACAATAATGTTTTTTATAGAATGATTCAGACCATGAAATTTCTATGCCATTGAGGAACCATATCCAAGTATCTATGGTAAAATATTTATCTTGTGGGTTGTTTTATTTTTGGAGTTACACTCCGTGGAAAATAGGGTTTGTGGCTAGTCCTGAAACTAGTCAAAAATAGGTGTTTCGGGTAAAAATGTCATAACTTATTCATAACAGATCCAAATTCAGTAAGACTATATGTGTTGGTTATAATAAAATATTTATTATCCTATGTAACATCTTCAATGAAATTCAACAAATATTCCATGTGGGGCACGCTCTACAAGGCCGCTCTCTAGAATAAGATAGAATTAAGCAAGGTGTGCCATTTTTGCCATAACTCCTTTTTTGAGAGGTTCCAAGTAGTGAAACCTAGAGGAATTGCATAAAAAACACTGAAGAATATTGTGTATCCATTTTAGATATTTATTCATTACAGGTACAAATTTATGATTATTTCAAGTTAGGGTTGTTGACTAATCCAAAACTAGTCTTGTGAGACTAAAGAAACATTTGATGAAAATGCTAGTTTCTTGTTGTTAAAGTTAAGGAAGGTTTGAAGGTATGTGATCATATACACCAGTTCTATTACAGAGTTACAAATCATATTTTTATGATGAAATTTATGAGGGCTTTTGGTTGAGGTACAAGTTGGGTACATGGTTGAGACAAGTAGTTGATGAGTTGGCACATACATGAGGTGTATAGTTGATGATGTTGGTACTTATTGATGAGTCATAGTTGATGAGTACTTGACACATGATTGGTACATACGTGGTGCATGGTTTATGCACTTGTTTATGGTACATGTTGATTACAGGTTGAGGTACAGGTTGATGCATGGTTGATTCATGGTTTAGGTTATTGGTACATGTTGTTTGGTACAGGTTGATTGGTACATGTTGATTGGTACAGGTTTACAACAGTATATCTCACAGTGATAGTGTGACAGTGGTTCCATCATTCTATTTATATTTCAGGGTGGTTGGATGGGGCAAGGACATATGGTTGTAGCCACCTTCCAGTTGTAGCCAGAGAACATAGGGGGTTGTAGCCTCCTTCTGGTTGTAGCCAAAGAATTGGGGAGTTGGAGTTTCCCTCAGGTTGTAGCCTAAGAAACTAGGGGGTTGGAGGCTCCTTGCAGTTGCAACTGGAAAACAAAGGAAGTTGGCACTTCCAATGAATGTAATTATTCAATATATATAAGAAAAAACATTCTGTGGTTTTCTCCCGCTTTGGGTTTCCACGTAAAAAACTGGTGTACTGTGTATGTGTATGATTGTTCATTTGTTCATTTCTTATTTACTCTGTAGTTATTGGATGATAATGATACATTGATATAACACTTGTATTATATGGTTAAAAAGGATTAAATTTCTCTATTACTGATTCATTCCCCCTCTTAGTAATCCAACAATTGGTATCAGAGCGAGGTTCCTTTAGGAAACAATTTAACCACTGGAAGGATATCATGGATTATTCTGAGAATGGAGTACCAATGTTTAATGGTTAGAATGGTTTTAAGTATGAGATGTGGAGCAGAAGGATGATAATATTTTTACAGGCACATGGACTTATATTTGGCTATCAGTTGTTCCAGGATATGATAATTCAAAAAGGGAAAATAATGCAGCCAAGAAGGAATTGAAGAAGAATAAAAAAATAGTAATGGATTTCATCTGGGAAGGATTACCTAAACTGGTAAGAGAAAAGGTTGGTAAATTTTCATCAACGAAAGAACTTTGGGATAAGTTACATGGAATATATTCTTCACCCATCGTAGATTCAAAAAATTCCAAAGAAGATGTAGATACAGAACCAGAAAAAAGATGTAGATTCAAAACTAGCTTTAATTAGTCAAACTAACACTAACTTCCTCAAACCTAGGGTTTACCTCTTTATTCCAACCTATATTTAACTAACATTAATATTGACAATAACTAACATCTCTTAGTCAGAGTAACTTAAGATTAATTGTACCTCCTTAATACTAGGGTTTCCTCATTATTAAACCTTAATCAACATAAAATTAATATAGTTTTTACTAAAACTCCCGGTCAACCCTAAATTTCTCCTAAAAAAGAGGGTTTCACCCAGCCAAAACRYAGTTYYTTCACCCGCCTCWTCACTATTTAATAAAGGCTCTTCTCTCACTATCTTTCTCAGACTTTTTTGGTCCTGATGATGGATCCTGTTATGGATCCGAAACGTCGACGACAAGATGTCTTAAATACTGTGGTTCTTCCGACAATCTCTGAACATATTTATCACCACAGAAACCTAAATGAAAAGAAGAAAGATTCTCATCATGTCGGACAGATTCAGAAGAGGAAGAGTATGATGAAGCATAAGTTTATTACAGAGAAAAATTGATCATTGCAATTAAATATCTAAGGAAAGAAAGAGAAGAAAACATGTCATCCAATAAAGAATTGATGAAGCAAAATCAAAGTGTTCAAGGTTTTGAAAAAGATCAGCAGGTCATCAAGAATTTAAGAGCTCAACTAGAAGAGGCCAGAATAATTGAAGAAACTCTAGAATATCAAAATAAATGTTTAGAAGCCAACATAGCAGCAAAAAAGGAAGAAGCAAAAAAGAGAGAAAAGATACTAATGGATCATATCAAGGAAAGAACCAATGACTTAAACCAACTTGAGGAAGAGTTTAGTCAAGAAGAGAGAAGACTAGAAGAAGAAATAATTACATTGAAAATCCAACTTGAAGAAGCAAAGAGAACAAAAGAGGTCATGAAGTCTCAGATAATGAAGAAAGAAGAAGAGGCTGAGAATCTTGAAGAAGAAGTTGTCACACTAAGATTCAAAATCATCAAGCTTAACAAGAACGTTGAAGAGACAGAAACATCCATATCAGTTGTAGAGAATGAAGAGAAGCACTCTACTTTGCTAGAAAAGAAGAATAAAGAAAATAGA